>MU160241.1:58863-83399 GCA_015888305.1 Antheraea pernyi
TGTTTACGGAAGCATGGGGGGGGGGAGGTGGCTAAGAGCATTGCTTACTTTTGCTGACCAGGGGAGGGGCGGTCAGAAATTACAAAAATTCTGCTTACGTAATACTTGAACGGCCCCAATGACGTCAGCCTTTCAAATATTTCCAACCTCCTTTGTTGAAAGGACTGTAAAGCGCGCCACGGTGCGTCTTAGGAGAGTTCTATTCGGGACATCGGAACGAATTCAAAGAGATACCGTAAAGAAGAAATCTTGTAGCAGACTACACGACTTTAGTGTAATTGTTTGTGCAATTATTAGTAAACGGCATTCGATTTACCCACGGGCGTAACAATACAAATAATATATCCCATTTAACAATATTAATTCCTTGGATGTAGTTTGAACAATTGTTAAAATACGATGTAATTAATTCATATTAATCATATATAATAATACTTACCGTTGTTTGAGATATAATAACCATGCCGCGATATAGTTATAAATAAATGAATATGTCGTAGTTTTAGCCCGAAGATGTGTACTACTTACCTGTAAAGAGAAATAAATATCATCAGCATATATGGAAATTCACATCGATTATAAGAATATTGTTATAAAGGCTATCGATTAATAGATATTTTTAAAATTAATTAATTTTAATATATTTCATGTCAAACACAATATAATAGATGAATTTTAATTATCTTTAAAGTGGATATAAATATATCGCTAATGGATAAAAAATATTATGTTTTTCTATTAATCTTTGATACATTCCTATATCATATATTCCATACTAGTAAATCTTTAGCAGATTATTGTGTGCACCTACGAGAAGGTGAAAGGATAAATTGACTCTCCCATAACTGACTTGACACTGGCAGAATTTGTATCTACGAGATGCTATTAATAAAAACTTGAAATTCTTTCTTAAATTTTTGCCAACCATTCTTATCGGTTATTACTGCCATTATCGAGTGGGTAGTAATGTAACAAGTGTCTTGTGATCATTTCAATATATTATAACAAGATGGTGGCTTGTTAGAACTGTCCATGGAGTTTTTGTGGCAGAGTTAATGCTCCGTTGTATTATTTCCCAGCCACGTTACTTGTGCACAATAACCGAACTATATTACGTAGAACACCACCAATGATAGAAAATATATATGTGCCGCGCACCCTTGAGCTAGTTGTCAAAATAAAATCGGCTGAGTGCCTTAAGCGCTCGCCTTAGTAATCCGGTGAAGCTGTTAAGACCTTGCTTGGTCAATAGCGTAGTCAGTTCGAAATATATATATATATTGATACTTTATTCAATTTATTTTTTAAGAAGGTACTTATGGACATCAAATCTATTCGGTTCGGAAAATATATATATATATATATATAGCCAGATAACATAAGATTATGAATAAAGTTCACTACATGACGTTCCAAAATCTCTTTCGTTTCTCCCAAAATCGAGTTATTATATCGAACTAAATAAAATATATAGCACACTAAAAACTCGATAAGAATAAATATGAACGTATACGTAAAAATTGTTAGTCAATAGATATTGACGAAGGTTTTCGCATTTCTCAAAGTATTGTTTTTACTCGTCGACTTCACAGCAGAGTAAGCCCGTATCGAACAAGGTTATCGATTCGATTTGCATTTATAAATAATATTTTTTTTCGACTGATTTAAAGAACTATTTGCTAGAAATAAGATCGATTAATATAATTAATTAAGCCTTAGTTCAATACAATTAATATTTTGATATTGTTTTATACACGTTGTATGAAAAACCAGCCTGTACCCGCGACTTAGCTATCTTTTTTCGAATTGACTACACGCTGTTGACATAATGAACCTTTACAACCTCACGGGGCTAATGAAGGAAGCGCTTATGGCGCCCAGCCGCTTGGCAGCAAGGTCAAGAGTACAAAAGAGGCCGAACGTAATCTTGGTCTATTGCTTAGGATACAACAACACAAACCTTACTAAGCTAAACTGGCTATAAAATGTTTTTTTTTCCTCGAACTGACTACGCTATTGACCTGGCAGGGTCTTCACATCTTCACCGGACTACATGACTATAAAATGTTTTCGTTCTTTCATAGGGACTACAAATTTAGTGGACTTATTTCTTACCTGTTTTTTTTTAAATAATTTACTAGCAGACGTGGCGGACGTTTTCCCGCTCTGATAATTAAAAAAACTTTGATAAATTTTATACCTAAACCTTCCTCAGTAATTAATTTATATACTGGTGAAAGCCGCATGAAAATCCGCTCAATGGTTTTTGAGTTTATCGCGAACAGAAAGATGTAGTTATTATCACAATTTAACCTTTAACTCTTATATTTTATCATTACTACTTACCCATTATGAAAAACATTATGATATTTGGCTTAATTATCTATGGCATATTTGATGCAGACAAATTTAGTAAAAGCATTCCTGTTATTGATTACATTCCAGATTTTTTAAAGTATAAAAAAGCCAACACTCTATCATAGATCTATTAATATATATATATCGAAGAATATTTAAAATCGAATTATGGATAATTTATAATCAATATTAATGAATTGGCTACGAAAAACAATATTAATCGAAAAATTTCCGTTCAAGAACATTCGACTATTATACAATGCAAATAGCGGCGACTCAAAGTAATCAGTGTAATTAATTACACAAAGTCACAGAATAATAATAATTTAGCTCATCGGGAGATTACAGTAATAGACAACAATGTAATTTAAATTTTGTTTGTTAAGAACAATCCCTATCATTACATATTATAATTGTTAAAACCTCTTTGTTTGTACTCTGTTAGTGTGCTACTAACTCGAAAAACTCAGAAAGCACCGAACACATTTCCACGATGGTTTTTGTAAATTTGAGGTTCATTCTCTGGCTTCCTTTTAGTATATTCTTTAGGTTATAATTTGCTGTATAACCTCATTTATGTCCAACCTTTTTGGTCTTTTTATTCTGAACTTTTTAATTTGATTGAAGTTTTATATTTAGTTTTGGAATTTGCTTGACAGCAGACATTAGGTTCTCGTTTGTAGTAGAAAGCACAAAAAATAAAGGGATAGTAGTATAACATAACGCACAAGGAATTACGAGTAATTGGAATTAAAAGACACAGCGTTCGTTAAATACAGAAGACATAAGTATTTGTTAATTTTTCCAATCATTGATAGAATAACCAAATAAATAATGGAAGTATTATTTTGTCATTATAAGGTACTACAATTTTTGACATTTGCGTTTTTTTAATCATTAATTAGAACTCAACATTTATTACATTAGTTGTGAGATATTATGTTACAATATTTTACTGAAACCGTTATATTTAATCAACTTAAGGAAATTGAACATTGTTTAAAATGGAAGTTTACAACAAATATCGGCCGAAACATAAATCTAATTTTTATATCTAAATTATATACCGTTATATACCGTTTCTACGTGACAAAACAAACTAAAACTGGTAGAAGCTATATTCAGAACACGATTAGTAAAATAATTAAATAATTTCATCACAATTAAATATATCAGTAATTTGCGGTATTCAATTTTATCATATTGTTTAGACAATGAATATTGTATACAAAACGCCCTGCAGTAAATCATGAGTCCACAATACTTACAATGATATCTCTATTTACATTAATAACTTTTAAGCATTCATGTGAACAGATGCAAATGAAAAGTGAAAATACATCGTGCGGTGGAAATTAGCACCCATTTATCTCGTTGCAAATGTGGTATTCAACGAATGCGGAGGGTCTAACGACCCATGGTCATAGAGACATTTTTTCGCTGCGTACATAATATGGTCCCACTAATGGTAAAATTTCTATAGAATTTTTACCAGAGTAAAATGCGAACTATAACATTCGGAGATACTTTTGCTTCTTGTTTATGTATTGTTGAAATCGGATGAGTGATTCAAAAGATTATCTCCTATATCCGAACTCACACTTTAAAGGGCCGGCAACGCACTTGCGACTCCCCTGGTGTTGGTAGTGTCTATGGACGGCGGTGATCACTTACCATCAGGTGACCCGCCTGTTCGTTTGCCCCTTATAACATGATATTAAAAAAAAACATTACACTAATGAGCTACTTAGACAAACAGTATATGAAAAAATAATAAAATTGAAAAAATACTGGCTGGCTATAAGTTCGAAAGATTCCAACTTAAGACAAATAAATAATCGCTATAATAAATGTATGTAAAAAAGAAGAAACCGTTTCAAAACATTGGCACTGGTAAAGGCTACTGCGGAGCCAAAACAAGAAAAAGGCGAAGAAGAAACCGTTCGTATTCCACCATATAGATCCGGGAATACGTCACAAAGACCTCGGAGGTCCTTAGTTCGATTCTTGCTAAGGTAGATACATCACTTTACAATTAACATTCCTTGCTAATCAGATTTAATATACAAATGATACAACCCCGTAAAATAATCCAAATATTGAGCTAAAGGCCTCTTCACAAGAAAGGCATTCGAGTAATCATCACGTCAGGTGACAACGTATCGCTGATTTTAAAATACCGAGCAAACTTTTCAGATTCAGGATAACTCACTATGTTTTCCTTCACCGTCACTCGGTAGTTTTACCAATATAAGCCAGAGAACCTTGGAGAATAATGAAAAAATCGTTGATATACCGGAACTCGAACCCGTGCACTTCACACCACGTGCACACCACCAGGCAAATCACAGGACAGACACAAATCAGATTAGCAAGATATTGGTTCTCTGAAAGGTCAATCAGAACCAGTAAAATCACTAGATGATAGCTAATTAAGCTTGTATTACCAAAAGAAGGCATCAGATATGAATAAGAATGACAATCGGTGCCATCATTTACAACAGTATGACCTTCGTATCTATTTCGAACAAATAATAACCAAGGGTAACAGAAGCAAGAACGTTTATTTATTGTAAAACTCGTTTTTATCTGCGGTTTCGCTCGGATAAATGCAGATCTGATATAGCTCTCACAACCAATTATATTATAACTAAAGATACGTTACCTACATGATGCTTTGACAAAACAAATTGCACGATAACGCACACGTACGATGGTGCTTAGATACAGGGGGGGAATGACGGGGTGGCTGTAGTTCGGTGAAGCTGTTAAGACCTTGCTAGGTCAATAGCGTAGTCAGTTCGAGAGAAAAAAAGAGGGAGTAGTCGTCAAACGTAAGCTATGGACGTAAGGACGATGTCCTGCCTTGATAATTTAAAAAAAAACTAAAATTCAACCGCAGCGCCACCTACCGGGTCCAATTGTGAATCTAAACCATCCTCGAATCCCCTTGAACTCGCACAAAAAATTTCATCAAAATCGGTCCAGCCGTCTAGGAGGAGTTTAGTGACATACACACGCACACAAGAAATATATATATATAAAGATATGTCATTTCGTTAAGTCGTGGTGGCCTAGTAGTTTGACCCGTGGAATATCATTCCGATGTCCGCAGGTTCGAATCCGCTGGCATGTATCAATTTTTTTTTTCGGACTTCGCGTACATTTAATAGTTTATATTGATAACGCTATCGGCTGACGGTGAAGGAAAACATCGTGAGAGGAAACCTGAACCTGAGAAATATTCTTGTTACTGTATGTGGGAAAAACATAAAACTGTAAACTTCTCAGAGTATAAAATCGCTAATACGTCCTGGGCTGGTGTTGTGACTATGACCATACCTTACTTCGGCAAGAGGCTTATGAGTGGGTCCCCTACACGCTGAAGATAATTATCATGTCTCTTTGTTGTGCCCAGCGGCACTGACAACGGCTATACAAAATTGTATAATGATCGGTTGTGTAGATTAAACGCGAGAGCGTTACAGACAAACTCACATTCGCATTTCTATTATAGTAAATCAATTGCGTTCTACAGCGTGATGGCCAAACGGAAAAGGCCTTTAGAATATTAGTGCGACGCCACGCACCAAGTTCGAAGCCTCATGCCATGAACCGTGAACAGAATGTCTGCAATTCGCTTAAATCTATCGAATCGAATTATTATCTGTACTTTTATACTTCTATACTAGTATAATAAAACTGAAGAGTTTGTTTTCTTGAACGCGCTAATCTCAGGAGCTACTGAACTATAAGCTATATATCAGCATAAGACCATAGGAGCGGAGCACCCATGAAAAATGTTTCAAAATCGGGGTTAACGCACGTATTATTTAAAAATATTTTCATGGTCTACGTAAACGAAGTCGCGAGTTAAAGTTAGCGTTCGCCCAAAGTAACTATTCCACGCGGACGAAGTCGCGGGCAGAAGCTAGTTGTTCTATAAAGTAGTAAAGAGGTATTTACAGCAATGGCAGGGCTTACTCTGATGCTCGCTTGGTTATTCACAATCCTAAAGTTGAAAGTCTATTGCCTATAAGTTATTCTGGTTATTAGTTAAGCTGTTCTGGCAGTCTTACTTGAAATTATGTTATCTTTAAGTGTGTTAGTTCGTTTGCTTGTTACAATTTCAGGTGTTACCTATTCAATCGCCCATCATGAAATCTAGCATACATGCTCTCAGAGGCTTTAAAAAGGGGCTTTAATTTTTTTCTTTTTATTATAGGAGGTAAACGAACAGGATCTTAAGTGATCACCGCCGTCTATAGGCATTAGCAGCACCAGGGGAGTCGCAAGTGCGTTGCCTGCCTGTGTTTGTCGGGAGGAGGGAGGGAGGTAGTGGGAGGAAAGGGGGAAGGCAATGAGAAGGGTACCTCACGCGCTCTCACTGACCGAACGAAACGCAACAATGGAAGCACTGTTACTTCACGGCGGTTTTCTGTGGGAGAGTTGTTCTACCCCGTTTCACTTAGAACAAATGTACTCTACCCGAAAACTTGTCGAATCCACATCCACAAAAGCGAAGCTGTGGGCAAAAGCTAGTCAACAATAAAAAATACTATAAAGTTTGTGTCTTTATACGAGTTTGCTAGTTATAGTACATAATTCTTGTGATAAATTGAAGTGTGTCTATTTTTGCCAAATACAAAAGAGATTGTACAGGTTTTGTTGAAAAATATAGTCAGTTGATATTTCAAAAAAAGTGAAACCGTACGGAACGTAATTTATGGACGTCACTTCAGATACATATCGCAGGCATTTGACAACAATAACATTGCACGCATTATAAGCGGCACACAAGACAAATGCATAGTAAGTAGCCTTTTGAAAGGCAAAATAGATGGTTGCAATTTAAAAAAACATGTTTGTTAATTTATGTAAATATATTATAACACAAATGGAATTATTGGAAACGGCAATATTATAATAAACGTGTCTGTTCACACGTTTCATTATCGGGTCTTTTGTAACCTTTATAGTCTGTTATTACTACGTTGTTTAAACTCCATTTTGAATTTTATAACAATGTGTTACTTTCTTTGCTATTTGTTGTTGACTATGCGATAAAAAATAAGTACAATAGAACCTCGTTAAGTCGAACCTCGATAAGTTGAATAATTCCAAATCTCGAAAGAATGTTTTGTTCCCTTCCCTTAAAACACCAAAACCTGCATTACTCGAAATCTCAACCCTCTATTAGTCGAAATAATCAGTGATTCCTGGTATTTTGCCTGGTATTTATATCAAGCCATTTTGCTACATATTTGCCCTCCATAACTCGAAAAATTAAATTTTACCTCTCTATCTCGAACTTGATTACAACTTGATTACTTGAGACTTATTACCTCTATAGTTGAAAGAAAAATAAGTTACCGACTTTGAGAATTCACCGACAGTGTAAGTACACCGTTGTTTCTTAAAAAGAAATTTAGGAGTATACAAGTAATACGTAAGTAAGTAATACGTGTTTGCTCGCTTGGTGTCAGGTGTTTAAAGTCGAAAACTCTATAACTCGAATTTTTTGGTGTCTCCCTTGATGTGCGTCTTATAGAGGTTCTACTGTATATGGATCTGCATAAAAACTTTGCAATCGAGGAGTTGATATTATTTTATGGAAAAACAAATACGTTTTTCTAACCTCATTGCAAACAAATATTCACAGAGCAAGTACAAACCAGATAATCAAGTCCGCTTAAGCGTCCGTGCTGTAAAAACTATATGGGTTATTTGTGCAAATGAATGCTAATGTTATAGGCTTTATATGATCACGCTAAGACCAATAGGAGCGGAGCACCGACGAAGAATGTTTCAAAATCAGGGATTTTTTTCCTCTTGAGAGCTTCCGCTGCTTCGTTAGCGTTAGCCCAAAGTAACTATTCCAGGCTGACGATGTCGCGGGTTAAGGGTGTCTTCAATCATTTATAAAGACGTAGTAGATGATCATTGTATCTGCCATACGATTTATCACTAAATCATATATCAATTTAGTACTTGCCTAAATGTGTTTAGAACGATAAATTTTATAATTGCAGCGTCTGCACGTATTTCAATGCATCCGGATGACTGCATGTTAACACACTTTCACGTTTAGCCGATAGCATTTATTTTAAATGTAAACGAGTCGATTAATAAACGAATAAACCTGTTCAGAGCATAAGGAAAAACGCTATAGGTATATCATTTAACATTCTACTCTGATGCTATGTTTGTTAGTGTGTCTAACTATACACTGTCTTAATCACAGGTCCGTCTCGTGGCAAAGATAAGGTAGAATACATCCAGTGCACTATAATAAAAGTGTCCGAACCGACAGTCTATTTTTTTAAACTTTCTCTTCCTGGGTCTTTGTCTTACACAGGCTAATCTCCTAAACTATTCGACGCAGTTTCGTGGAGCTTTCACATGTAATTTGAGCGTAGTCTGGGGCAGCATATAATAGTTATTTCATAAAAATATAGATCTTAACATTTTAGATATCTGCTTAGCTTAGTACAGTTTGTATAAAAGTCAAAAGATAGCGTTCATTTGTTGATTTCCAAACTTGGAATCCGCGTATGGATCATCATCATCACCATCATCAGCCTGTAAGAGACCCACTGCAGGGCCATAGGCCTTTTCCTGAAGGAAGGTATGGGCGTAATCACCACGCCAGCCCACGACGTATTGGCGATTTCAAACCCCGAGAAATCCATCTCTATACCCTGCCACACACGGTGGTACTCCAAGAACATTTCTCAGGTTCAGGTTTCCTCAAGATGTATTCCTTCATCGTCAGCCGAAAGTGTAACCAATTTAAATTTGTAAAACGTACGCGCGTTTTCCGAAAAATTCATTGGTACATGCCGCGATTCGAATTTGTGGACATCAGAATGATATTCCACCGGTCAAACCATTAGACTACCGCTACTTCGACTACTGTAATGCTTGCTTTATACACGACCAGCTCTAGTTGGTTCTGCCGTGATAGTGATCTAAATAACTAAGTAACTATCTAAGTAAGTAAGTTCTTTGTTAAAGTCCCGAACATTATTTCTTACTTAATTGCGAAATTATAGTCACAGTTAGTGAACAAAATTTGGCAATAGTTGGCAAATTGCTTTACGCGTAGTGGCTTTCCCAAATACAGCATACATGAAGAAAACTTTGCTAAACAAGGCGGCATGTGCCTATTCTAAGGCGGCCGTGCCACTGGACACCCATACATGATCTTCGCTATGAAATTTTACAAATTATTTAGTAATCCTGTGTTTTGATCAAAACTTCACAACCTTACCTTCATAACCTATTTCTGTCTCAAAAGAACAGTTCTCGCATTACTGTATTTAGCACATGAGATGTTCCACCTCCATTTTTAGGGCTGGCAATGTATTACTGATATCAGTTAATAACAATAGTTAATTAAAAGTAGTCGGTTAATGTCAGGTGGAGAGGTAATCGCCTTTAATCACTTTATAACATAAACAGACATACATTAAAATAATTCGAATAAACAATCGCATCTGACACAAACACGCTAAACATCATAATTTTATATCGTTCTTAAACGATTTCATGAAATGTGTTCTTGAACTCAACATGTGTCGCAAAGGTGTGTTTGTTGTGACAAACAAACACGGAGACAAAGCGACGCGTGAATCACCGCCGTGCGCTCGACCGCGTCCGATACAAACAATTTACAGAAATATTTCTAACGATTACGACCGACGCGACAATAGCAAAGTAAACATATTTATCAGACGTGTACTTCAAAAAACACCAATAGGTAAGTAACACTAATCCAAGTATACTTGAAAAAAAACACAGCTACCCAAGAAATCACAGTATATATTAATTTCGTTTTAATCGTACAATTGGTCTAACGATATTTGATTTACTTTTTTTATGAATTAATGGGTTATCACTCACTGCTTTGGAATTATAATGTATTTTTTAGATAAAGTAAAAGTGATTTTATATTTTAATTAACGTCATTTAACTACACTGTCAAATTAGAACAATGTTGCCAGGCTTCTAATATCTTTTTCCCAAATCTATACTTAATATTATAAAGCTGAAGAGTTTGTTTGTTTGATGCCGCTAATCTCAGGAACTACTGGTCCGATTTGAAAAATTATTTTAGTGTTAACTCATTTTTCAAGGAAGACTGTATACTATATATCATCGCTAAGACCAATAGGAGTGGAGTACCAAAATACTATAGACAATTTCGTCAATTTTAGGAGGAATTTCCATTGAAGTCGTTAATTTTATCCTCAATTTGATCTCTCGGAGTGCCGGGTTTTGGCTTGTAAATTCCGCTATGATCGATTCTGAAACAAATTTTCCATTCTTTTTTTGTTTAGCAGCTACTGACGAGGTTTAGCTATAGCTTCAATATTTCTTAATGTTGCTTTTTTTCTTTGAAGATAAATATTGTGGTACAGCATTTTCTGAGCGCATCTGGATATCAAACACCCTCTAGTTGAAAATTTGCCGCCAAGCAAGTGTAGGTGTGTTCCGGGAGCTGCACTACAAAGCAAGTTCATCTAAGCTTAGCATCCTCACCATCTTGGATCACATGCTTGGCGGCAAATTTTCAACTAGAGGGTGTTTGATATCCAGATGCGCTCAGAAAATGCTGTACCACAATATTTATCTTCAAAGAAAAAAAGCAACATTAAGAAATATTGAAGCTATAGCTAAACCTCGTCAGTAGCTGCTAAACAAAAAAAGAATGGAAAATTTGTTTCAGAATCGATCATAGCGGAATTTACAAGCCAAAACCCGGCACTCCGAGAGATCAAATTGAGGATAAAATTAACGACTTCAATGGAAATTCCTCCTAAAATTGACGAAATTGTCTATAGTATTTTGGTACTCCACTCCTATTGGTCTTAGCGATGATATATAGTATACAGTCTTCCTTGAAAAATGAGTTAACACTAAAATAATTTTTCAAATCGGACCAGTAGTTCCTGAGATTAGCGGCATCAAACAAACAAACTCTTCAGCTTTATAATATTAAGTATAGATTTGGGAAAAAGATATTAGAAGCCTGGCAACATTGTTCTAATTTGACAGTGTAGTTAAATGACGTTAATTAAAATATAAAATCACTTTTACTTTATCTAAAAAATACATTATAATTCCAAATTAATACAAAAACTTGTTACGGTTAATCTTTAACGCCTAGCTCACCCAAACAAGTCTCGATATTTCTTGTATTGAAATATACAATTCATTTTACATTATAATGTAAAACAGCTATATTTACATAGGTACCATGGTCAAAGAGTTATCTGCATAATAAAACGATCTCATTATAATAGGCAAGTTATTATCTGTATTAATAAAAAAACCCAAGAGATTGTTCATCGTTCATTTGAACGCGTCATCTCTCACAATGCCAGTCAAATTTGAAAAATCCTTTTACCGACAATGGCCGAACTGTGAATGCCTACATTAATGAGGACGAGATTTTTAAAATGACAACTTCTTTTCAGTTAACTTTGTCTCTTTTCTCAAATATATACATATAGGATTTAACGATTGGCCTGGAGACGATGAGTGCTCGTAGAGTCTTCTAAGATTGGGCTTTGTTGGAATGAGATGAAGCGCGAACGAGATGGAAAAGCATCGTGTCTGTGGGGACATAGAATCTCAAGAGAGAGAAAGATAGGATTTAACGTACGAGATAATGAGATAGAATACATTATACATTGTTTCTTATTGTCGCGCATATATACAAGCGTTGTACGTATGTTAGTACCTGTGTGTACGCCTGTGTATAGGAACCCTTGGAAAACGGCATCATAACAAGCCTTTATTGTTCCCACATCGTTTATATGAATATTTATATTTTGAACGATTTACATCTATCGTATTCATCTATACTAATATTATAAAGAGGTAGAGTTTGTGACGTTGTGACGTTGTAAGGGGTAATCTCAGGAACTACTGGTCCGATTTGGAAAATTCTTTCAGTGTTATATAGCTCATTTATCAGGGAAGGTTATAGGCTATATATCATCACGCTAAGACACATAGAAGCGGAGCAGCAATGAAGAATGTTGCAAAATCGGAATATTTTTTTCCTTTTCAGAGCTTCCGCTGCGTTTTAGCCATTCCACCATTCATTCATAACCATTCCACGCTTACGTATTACCGCCCAACGAAGTGGGCACGGGTCGGCTAGTTACATTATAAAGATAACGGTAAAATATAGAAAATGTGGTTTTCTATAAGTAAAAATAATTTTCATGATCAGATCTGTTGTCCCAAATATTAACTCTTTGCATTCGAGGGCTCCGGAGTCCTAAATAATAAACAAATAAATAATCTGTCTCTCTATAAAATAATAGTATAGATACAAAAATTATAAATTATGTTACACATAGAAAAGTAAATCCTAAAGGCTAAAGGCTTTTTAGTAACATAATAAATATTTCGTTAATTCATTAAATAATAAATAATTACTTACAGCATTAACTTATAAACAAGGTTATTCTCAAATAACTACATTTACTCAGAAACATGTCATATTAAATAAGTAAAAACATATTTCTTCAGCAATCTTAGGAATACATTAAGATGTACACATTTTACCGGGTTTGTAGTTTTAATATATTATAAAAGCTATTATTTACGCAACCTAATGGCTCATATTACTTCGGTGTGTATAATAAATTAATAAGCAGTTTCCACGTTACAATATAATAGCTGTTTAGTACTATAGTCAATTCAGTTATATTCAGTGTTACGAATAATCATTCTCTACTCTGTATTTCACTACATAACCCTTGAACGGTTATTAATTTCAATGTTAAATTAAAATGAATTATAGAATTGAAAAACAAATTACAGAAACCATTACAAGTGACTTTGTAATTTCACGTGAGTTCAACGACCCTTCTTATGTCAAAACCTTTTAAAAACTAGAGACGTGTTTCTATTCACGGACAAAAACGTGATAATATGATAATTACAGTGTGAGCTCTAAAACGAAACGTTATTATTATACGTTATAAAGAATGTCGGGTTCATACTAACAGCTGACTATTTTTCACTTCGCGGGGGATGTTTGGTCAATATAATCTCGCTGGCTAATGTAATACATCATTTTGTAACAGCTACCTGAATAACATATTTAAAAATTGAGCATTTAAATATTATAGCCCAAGAGCCCACGGCCGCTAGACCTTCGTTATGTTATAAGTTTCTCTGTGCATGGGCCCAACAGAGATAAGAACGATCATGGACTATGGTGTTTGGACTGTGGTTACTTGGGCAGGTAAAAGGTGGTAACGGTGTATAAAATAGTAAATCAATTTCGTTATAGTATAAACTTATTATTTTTTTTCGGGATAACATCAGACATCATGGGTTACATGCACAGATAAACTTTCAGATTTTATAAAATAACGTAGGTTTTGTGGTCGTGGGCTCTTGCTCTATAAGTGAAGTTTATAAATTACTCTCTGCGCTTTAAAGAGTCTAGTATAGAAGTTGTGCTCAGCGGAAAGTGTCTAGCGACACTGGATGCTACTTTAGAGTGATATTTCACAAGACATATATATAAAATGAGCCATACAAATTTAAGTAAAGTAGTTGTTATTTTAAGTCAACTTTCTCACCTTGGTATCTGTACATTTGTCACAGATTCAACGTTGTGAGTGCGCAAGCATTCCAAGTACACGGAACACTACTCAGAACGTAAGGTTTCATATATTTACATATGAGTATATATATAAGTTGTGTCTAATGGATCTGGGATCTTAATCTATAAGACGTGGCTTCTCTTCACCTGTCCGATTATTTTACTTTTTTAAACTGTAAATTATTATTTATGTAACCATTTGAAACCACTACAATTCATATTGTTAACTTCTTTTATAGTGGACTATAAATTTTATATTGATACACTCAAGACGCCTTTTCCTGTTCGTTAATTCTGGGCCACAAGGCTTCACAGATTAAAAATCTTATAATTAATACTGCCATAGACACGTCTCTAATTATTACATAAAAGTCTTTTAAATAGGATCTTACTATGTCAAAATTGTACAAATACATCAATACGCATTAATTTTTATAGCGGCTTTAAACGTTAATCTCTATTTAGAGCGAAATAAAAATCGGTTCAGCTGCTTACGAGATAAGCCTGAAGAAACAACAGACAATCATTCATATATATTCATTTATACGTATAGATTTCAAATAAATTTTAGGTAAAGGACTGATTTCTTTCACTATATTATTAAATAATAATATTAATCGTCAATGAACATATATATCTTATTACATCTCTCTCTCGCTTACTCTTCACTTTAACTGTCTACAAATAAATAGTGCTATGTCCTCAAAACACGCGATCCGAAATTCAGTCACGCAATTTGAGATTGTAACAGCGTTTTAGTTCTAGATTGCTTGTCTAGTAAATATATAGAGGTCACAGATTACAGTAAGCAGAACATTCGATAAAAAAAAAACAAATGAAGTCGAAAATCAAGTTTTTGTATTCGAAGGGCTCCGAGTGTTTGCTCAGATGAGGTCAGACGCAACACACTGGGAAATTCCCTGGCAGTTTTAATCTTATACTTAAGTCATGAATGCCAAAACGAGTTTTAATCTTTTCCTTTTGCTGCTCGCATACAACTTATTAACATTCGCTAAAACCAGTTGCGCAATTAAAGCGAGCGGCCATCTTGTAAAATTCGTAATTTTGTTTCGTCAACGTACGATATTTTGCCACATAATATTATAAAGTACTATATTAATGTAAACAAAATTTATATGTACAGACCATGTTGCTTAGTTATCACTAAGCTACTAGAAGTTACTACCGTAAAATCTCATATCCTTACTGATATTATAAATCCGAGTGTAAGGTTGTTTGTTGCTTTTCTAGTTAACCGATCATAATGAAATTTTGCATACACTAAAAAAAGACATAGCGTAAGGTTTAGTAATGTAAACACTCGAAAAATATTGTTTATCAATTGAAAATACATCAACTATTCTCTACTTTATACAAATGTAAAATAGATATAATACACGTAAATCTTTCGGAGTTTTTTTTCTAAGCTATAGTCAAAAACTTATTAAAATTCGTTACACAGTTTTAAAAAAACTAACGGAACACACAGACATAGGCGGAAAGCGAATTTATTTTATAGTATTCATTCATGTTTCATTTAAAATGAAAGGGACACGAATAAAATTGTCCTACAATCGTTATACATTATTATTTATATATATCACCGATTTTGAGTGCCTTTTATTTGTCATTCGAGTGCTATTTTAATATCTAGTAAATATAGATCAGTCTTAATTGGCCTTGACTTTCATCTCAAAGTACACTTCCCATTGTATTCGACTTGAACCATTATTCTACAGTCAATAAGATTTATTATCCCTTGTTCTACATTATTACCTCTATATATTTGGACATATTAAAGAGAACATGCAGGCTTTAAATAACCATTCCAGTTAAGTGAACTTTACTGACTTTTCTACTATAACGGACGTGCTAAAGATAAATTTAAGCCCTAACAAGACCTACAACAAGTTTAATCAATCTTTGCGTGGAAATGTAAACGCTTAGATTTAAATAATAATTTCGAAATAGGTAAAGCCGAAGAAACTTTACGCGAGGAATCCTCTTAGAGTTGAAATAAAATATTTGCATACATGACAAAGGTCCATGTAAATATTCTAGACATTACTCACACTGTTCAAATAAACTGTTCTAACGATAACGAGATATTTTGTTATCTAGAAAAAAAACAAACATAAAAGGAATCCTGACAAAAAAATAACACGACATGGATGGACAGATGGTAAATAAACTTTTCAGCTATCGTATACATAGTTAAAAAAATACTACCGTAGATGAGACATACATATGGAACTATAAAAAACTTATAGTCAGACTTCTTTAAGTTAAAAAAAAAAACAATAAATGCAAATGACAGCGTTTTAAAAAAAATCTTGTAGTATAACACATAGAACTGCGGATATCATAGAGTTTGAAATGATCAATACGTCGTGGGCTGGCGGTGGTGATTATGCCCATAGCTTTCTATGGGAAGAGGCCTATGGCCCTTCAATGGGTCTCTTACTGACTGATGATGATTAGGTACTATTTTATATTCTAGAAAACTTTGAATCTATTAAAGAGATGTAATAATACCTTATATACAAGATTAATAATGTGAGCACCTTGTTCCCATGGAAGTAAACCTACGAGCCTGAGTTTTCTAAGAATGAAAATATAATTTTTTATATATCAAAATTGGAAATTCATCGCCAAACATATGTCAGTTTACGTTAATAATATTAACACACTGTTAACAACCTTTCTTTAACAGTATTATTCTCTACATGAGGTTACAGTTAAATGTAAAGCTAAAATAAACTAATATCACGGTACAACGTTATCAAAACTATATCGCTTTGAATCACGAACTCTATTAAGGGCTTTACCCTCTCAATTAGAAATTGTTTCAATGCTCGTCTCTATTTCCATTAATATAATATTTTTTACCGTAATTATAACATTTTACTGTGCTCATTTGGATAAGACATTTTTTATACTCAAATTTTAGAGAGCATTAACCTAATGAACCCAGTACTAGCAGCTTCTGTGACTTCACCTGCTTGTTTATAGGTTTTGTAAAGATAAGAGGTACTGTTTTTCTCAAGGTACCAGACATAAAAGATAAAGGAAAAGGTAAAAAACAGACAAAGGGATGCTTTTTGTATATACATTATTAGACGATTCCCATCCGCTTCGTAGCCAATTTAAAAAAAGGACAAAGGGTCAATTGAATTCAAAAAGAATGTAGCCTAGAACCATCTACGAAAAAATCCGTATCTAATGCTCATACACGTATGTTGATAAGATCAGTATTTTTGTTGTGGTTGAGCCTCAAGTGAACTGTAATTTAATTAAATATTTACATAGATTAAGTACGGACTGTAATAAATCATCTTATATTAGATCACTACAAATCAGAACTTCATAGAATTCTTATATAGTTAATAGAAAAAGGTTTTGTTAAAAAGGTAGATAATATTAAAAAAATATAGTACATTGCTTTCGTTATTGAACTGATGGGTCATTAACCTTCCATAGCGGTTAAATGAACTATGGTATGTTCGTAATAAAAGGAAATCATAATGAAACAAATAGAATTATTATTAATAAAGAAAAACAAAAGAAACCTGCAAGAACACTAAATCGTATTATGTTATTCGTACTCAGTAACCAAAAAAAATTAAGTTTATCCCTGTCTTTTTTTTTCTTTTTTTTTTCGAATTGACTACGCTATTGACCGAGCAAGGTCTTAACAGCTTCACCGGACTTCTAAGGCGAGCGTTTAAGGCACTCAGCCGATTTTATTTTGACAACTAGCTCAAGGGTGCGCGGCACACCTCGGCTGTGGATCCCTGTCTTCTTTTTTACTTATACACTATTAATAATAATAATCACATCTCATATGTTAAAATCAATCTAACAGTTGCGACTACAGAGCGTGCTAAAGAAATAGCTATACATATGTGTATATGTTAATTACAAATAACCTCTTACCCCTTCTATGCAGACTTGTAAAAATACATATACTAAAAAAATGTCAAAGTATAACAGGTACCAGTAAAAAAGACCTCTGCTTACATCAAACAGCAAATAGCACATCTATAAATTATAATCTCTTAATAGATCTAGGTTACATTCATACTAGTAGTGAAGTTCCTTTTCTCCACTGGGTCGTGTCGATAACAGTACAATATATGCGACGAAAAGGTCATTGACTTAGTGACGTATGGCAAATATGAAATCGGATGATCTCATCCTTAAAAAAACCGAAGGAGTGTTTTGAGTAGTGAAAAGAAATTAAGCTGTTACATCGACTTACATTTTCCGTTGTAGTCTTCATAAAGATGTGATAACTATTAATTTATGACAATCGATTGAATAGTTAAGACGTGAGTGAGTAACATACAAACTCACTTTCGTTTTTATAATAATACTAGCGGGCCCGGTCGACGTTGTCCCGCTCTGATTATAAAATAATCCTGGACAAATTATATACCAAAACCTTCATCATGAATCACTTTATCCACTGGTGAAAACCGCATGAAAATCCGTTCAGTAGTTTTTAAGTTTATCGCGGACAGACAGCCGCGGTAGGGGAATTTGTTTATACTATGTAATGATGATATAAGTAAACATGACATATTTTTCATATAAATGATCTTCGTATAACTGAAAAGGTTTGTATAGTACACGCCGAAATAGTTCTCAGATGAATAGCATATAAGAATAATTTTCTAAAAATAGTCCAAATTTGATCATTTTAAAAATATTTTTTTGTTTTTACATGGCCTTTATAGAAAAGAATTAATCAAAGATATTTCGAAATCTTTTCTTTTAAATATTATTTAATTAAAAATCATGTGTAGTCTCAAATAACACCCAACTTACCAGAAAGGCTATTTTGAAGGGCACTATAACATATTACAAAATTGAAAAAATTCAAAAATTTTTTTTGTCAAAACATCCGATTTGTCGTGGTATGTATATGTATCACTGTAAAGTTTTATTAAAATTGGGTCGGTAGTTTTTGTATGAAAAAGTAGCATATATCCATTCAATATCACAAACTTTCTCTCCTATTATTTTATTAATAGAATTCATATTAGAACGTGGATAGGTATATACCATTATGTTTTTACATCGCTTCGACACACTTGAATTTATGTAAACACAACACTGCAATGTATAACATTGTACGAAACAATATTTTTTTTATGACGAATAGAGATTGCTCATTACAGTAGCAGCATACGAAACGTTTTAACGAAAACAACAGAGAAATATGATAACTACATATATCGCAACAAAAATGATGGAACCGTACATTATATTTCGAGAAATCCAGAGTTCTATATTCTCTCCCATTCGGTGGTACAAAAACATTTTTCAGGTTCAACTTTCCTCACGATGATTTCCTTTACCGTCAGCCGATAATGTTACCAATCTAAATTAGTAAATAAATGTACGCGAATTGCTAAACATTCGCTAGTACACGACGGTGTTCGAACTTGCGAACAACGGATTGATATTACACCGGTCAAACCACTCGACCATTATCGGCTATTCATTATAATCAATTTTATTTAAACTAAATAATTAATCCAAGTTCACATCAATTAAAAATCAAAAATCTGTTTTTTTTATACACTCACTTTATGTTACATGTGGTCTAACATAATAACACCCCAAATCTTGAGCAGGATAAGCTCTCAAGTTCCGCTACCGATACACATTTAATGATTGCTAATAAATTAACTTACTTTCACATCATTGGCAACGGGAGGCAAGATTGTAAATGTAGCTTAAGAGCTTTAATTGGTGAAAGTGTTGGGATCCTATTTGGAAGCATGAATTTTAATTTATTTTAATATTATATCTATATATGGTCGTACGGTGTGTGTCTGAAACACTCTGGTCGACACATTGGAAGATTCAAGGACATTGAGTATAAAAATATAATCAAAAATAGCAGCTGTTTGAATATAGAAACGTGGTTGAGGCTATACGTTGTCAACTCGATACCTGCAAATAGCAGTAACGACTTTTCCGTCATTTATAGCAATTATTATAATTAATATTAGTATATTATAATATTATATTAATATACTACAATATTATTATAAACTGTTAACAATTATTCTGCTGTTGAATAATCTGCTATTTTGCATAAGACTGCAATTTGTAAAGATGACATGGTAATAGAATCGATAATCATTGTTCGTATCGTGTCTCAAGGTTGTTGGTAAAGCGAATTGCTTTTCCTTTTAAACATGTTTACTTGTTCGTAATTTTGCGATAACACCAGCCATTCTAATAATAACGGAAAACGGAAAAGCAACAGCAGAATTATTATGGCTTTATTAATTTCTTACCCAATATTTAGTGATGCGAGTGTCAGACACTTTTCTTGGTATATGTTATTACTTATTTATTTATTTTATTTCAGCTTTACATTCTTAAAAAATAAGTACAAGTATAACGTTCAGTTTTTGGCGGGATCTTGGTCTGTCATGTAGTGGATTTTATTTTTTATTCATAATCTTGTGTTACTTGTGTACTTGTCTATATTGTGTAAAATTGGTGGTGTTTTATGTAATATAGTTTGTTTATTATGCATAAGTGAAGTGAATGGAAAATAATACCACGGACCATGAATTCTGAGATGACACAAAAATTCCAAAAGTTGGCCGCCATCTTGTTAGTTCATTGAAATTATATCAAGAAACTTGTAATATCGATACTCACTTGACAATTGGCAGTGATGGTCTACTAGAAGACTGGTTGTCAAAATGGAATGGAAGAAGAACTTGAAATGCTATTAACTACTCGACAATGGCAGTAATAATCTAAAAGATTGGTTGCCAAAAATAAAGTTAAAAAAAAAGTATAACGTTAGTTTTGCCAAAATGATTTCAATATATAAACACAATTGTTTTAATATGGCTAACCCATACAGAATGAATATAATATATTTTGTAAAATAACCGGGAAATATGTACATCAATATTAAATACCTGACATAAATCAATTATGAATTTTAGTTATAATATTTTTATAAGTATTACAAAAAAAAAACATAAATCAACATAAAATTAACATAAAACATTTATATCAATATTTTAAGTTTAGGTAAGAGAAACGTGATTAGAGTTGAGTGAAAGTCATCTATCGGTAACTTTAATTTTTTTCCTTCATCATTCTCGCTTAGGGGGGAATATCTTATAAAGTGAGTTACATAAGATTATTACAAAAAAAGTAATTGTAATTATCTACACATAACAACGGTAATTATTATTCTGAGATCGATAGACTTCGAAACGTTATTCCGTGAAAGTTTAATGTTACTCCCTTTAAAATAACTTGCCACTCGGTGGTGCTGCAGTATATCAAATCCTGTACCATTTTGTCGTAATGAATAATTGTATGCGTTAATATTTGACCACAAAGTATTTTCGCGTCACTCGATTGGTAGCTCGCGACTGGATGGACATGCAATAATTATAGCGAATAATGAATACACAGCTTTTAGATTTTACGAAGGAAAAGATATTTAAACACTTCTACATGTATATACAATCTATCATTACATAGTATAAAACAACGTCCCCTACCGCGTCTGTCTGTCTGTCTGTCTGTTCGCGATAAACTCAAAAACTACTTAACGGATCTTCATGCGGTTTTCACCAGTGCCTAAAGTGATTCATGAGGAACATTTTGGTATATAATTTGTCAGTGCATTGTCAATTTGTCAAGGATCGTTTTATAATCAGGGCGGGACAACGTCTGCCGGGCCTGCTAGTATACCTATAATATATTAAGAATAATGTAAATTTAACGTGTCTTTACTTTTAGATTTCTGTGAAAAAAATTAATTGTAAATATCTAAGAATAAGTAATTAAATACATTTAAATCACTTTTAGAAATGTCTGTCTGTCTGTCTGTCTGTTTGTGCATTAAATATCATAAAGTATATTCTCGATTAACATTTAGTCTTTGTTTCATTAAAATCGATTCATTATAGTGAAAATTATTGTAATTTAAATTATTGCATGATGAAACATTTCAATCTCATATAAAATGTGTAGCTGTGCCCGCGACTACGTCAGCGTGAAATTTAATGCAAAAAAAAACAGATATTAATAAAATCATCTGAATGTATATATCCGACTCTTAGGATACGGTTTGTTCCTCAAAACAACAGTTACCCGCGCCTCACACACGTCCTTACATTTATACTAACTGTCACCGGTGACTTCGTACGCGTGAAATTGAGCAAAAATATGTTGTTTACTGTAAACATACGCGTGTGGCGTGCGCTGTACTGGACTCTATGAATTAAGCAAGCGTTGTCATACTCATAATTTTTCCTCTGTACATAAAACCATTTTATTAAGGTAATAAACAACGCAGAAAAAGTCTCAGGTATCTGTTTGTCGTAAATAAATTGACCGGTGGGGAAATCTAAACTTGTGTAAATGAAAGAGAAACCTCGTGTGAGTCATTATGCCAAAGTCCCTGTTTTTTTTTTTTTTCATCGTCTTTCATAATTGTATTAGCTTGCTTTCGCTTTAGTATTGCGCTGGTTTAATGGATGCACGTCTATATCTTAATATAATAGATATTTATGAAGTTCCCAAAGAATATTATCGATTTGCCAGGCTGTGGGTTTAAGCGCCATGTTAAGCGGGTTTTGGTGTCTAAAGGCTAACATAGGGTGGATCAATATGTGAACGATAGTGATGTCTGGAATCGACACCTATCTTTGTATATGTAAATGTGTTTTAAATACATATATATATGTTAAAAGTATAAACTCGATCGAGTTTGTTGCCAGTTTTTCTCGTTGACTGGGTTGCTTTCCGAACCGAGTGGTAGTTTTTTAGTTACGATCTAAATTTACTAAAGTATTTTTTTAAATAAACAATAATAATAGTTTTCAAAGAACATAATTATAAACGTTCAAAACGGTTAAAGCGTGTAAAAAATATACTCTTTTATATTCAAAAGGAGTATAACTTCCCACGTGTGTATGTAAAGAAAATTATTTCTTTAAGGTGAATATGCGCGCGCAATGTTTGTTCAACGTTTGTCAAACGGTCTGTCATTTTTATCAAAGACGAAGAAAGCATGCTGAATTTATTTTTCGAGATTAATTTTGTGTTTTATTAAATTGTACAAATTGAGAGGTCAATAATAAACTTTTATTGTCGTTTCTTCATTTTTCAGGTAAGATAGTGTTATTATATTAATATTGTATGAGTATGTAAAGTACTTGATAAATATAAATTTCATACTTCATTTTTCAGAGAAACAAATGAGTTTTATTGTGCCTCTTAAAACCGAATTATAATTAAGTGTCTTATATGTATATTAGCACACACTGTTATTTTCTAATATACAATGAAAATAAATATATCTCGGGTATCTTTTAAAAGGTAGAGAATAATGGTCCTTCATGCAATATGCCTATCGGAGTACGGATGTAAGCTAATGATAGACAGAAAAACTAAACAAAGTTGGAATGACAGACGAGGAAATATGTCACAGTATGTGACAAGTTTACCAACCGTCAAGCCAAGAGAGATAGATACCTTGGAAGCTAAATTGGCTATTGCATATCAACACAGCAGTTGTAGTGTGACCGCGCTCCAACTTTTTTCCTGTTCTGAGGATTCATATTTCGTTGGTCGTGAAATTAGTTATGCATTCCGCGTGCCCACGTACAAGTTCAAAGTATTCACTTTACTACTCATACGATTATTATTATAAACAGGCAGTCTCCTCGACTTTGATATTATTTAGTTCTCGAAGCTTCTTTACCCCAAACTACGCTCAAGTTGTACCTATTTTTACAGATAAACCTGGTCACACAAAAACACACACCGACTTATTTTATACTGTACTGTACTCCCGACATCACACGAAATCGATTTTTGATTAGGATTTTTGATTTTGGTTTTTAATATTCCATTTTACAATTCACACTAACAGTCACCCGCGACTTGATTTACGTCTGTTTATGGGGCGCTCCCTCAGACGGCTGCATTTTTTAAGTTTACTTGAAACTATCTTTTTATTTTGCCCAAATTAAGCATCCTTACTTCTTTACTAATATTTTTAACGTGAATGTGAGTTTGTTTGTTTGTTACTATTTTGTGCCTTCACTACTTAACCGATCATCAAAAAATATTCATAGACGTTATAGGACACAATGTACCTTTCTTCAAACGTGAATTTAATGTTTTCTTATTAGATAAGATGTACATATAAATGCGTGTACATGTATGTATAAAATATAACCTATTATTACATTAGTTTATAAACTATTACTATAAGAAATTTTGTGCAAAGCCGGTCAGTAGTTTTTGCGTGATGCGCGTATAAATGACAGATAAAGAAAAATTCGAAAAAAAGGAAGTATGTCTATTATTATTTATTTAAAAACGGAAGATAATTAGTAATCGAACTAAATCCTAAATTAAAACAAACTAAATAACATTGTATCTGTGTCTCTCTCTTATTCTGAACAGTTTATGTATTGTCTTTGTAAAGAGCGCAACTAACTTAATATTTGTTTTTCAACTTCTTTGAAACACCTGT
>MU160242.1:3670-17218 GCA_015888305.1 Antheraea pernyi
TTCTTTTTAACCGACTTCAAAAAAGGAGGAGGTTATCAATTCGTCTGTATTTTTTTTTTTTTTTTATGTTTGTTACCTCATAACTTTGGACTGGGTGAACCGATTTTGATTATTCTTTTTTTATTTGAAAGCTGGTACTTCCAGTGTGGTCCCATTTTAATTTGGTACAGTTCCGACAACGGCATCCAGTGCAAAACCGTATAAGTTTTAAATTTGCATTAAGTATGTACACGACAAATAGACGAATAACTCAATATTACGCTAACCGGTTTCGATGATTCATTTTTTATTGAAAAGGATGTACTTCAAGGGTAGTTTGATGAGAGTTTGGTTAGGTTCTGATTATGGGATCCGTGACAAAGTAAGTAAACTTTCAAGAAACGAGCCTACTCCTTTCTTAAGGGCCGGCAACGCATCTGTGTTTCCTCTCGTGTCGCAATTGTCCATGGGCGGCCGTGATCACTTACCATCAGGTGACCCGTATGTTCGTTTGCCACCAATATTATAAAAAAAACTCTTCAATTCTTAGGAGCCTATTGTGCTTATGTTCGTTGCTGTGTTGTAACATGACGCAAGCATTGTAATTACATTACTTAAGGTGTATAATGTGTGAAGCGATGGTAGCCGAGTTGGTGGTAGAAACTATCGCGGATTACTGAAAAGGTTGCGTTCGTACCAAACGTTACTTATTGTACAACCAATTGAAACCATATCGCATACCATACCGATAGATGATACCATACCGCAAAAATGCGCATATTTTAATATACTTAAGGCGGAACGGAGTTCGCGGGCACTGCTAGTAAAATATATTTATGTACACTAAAAATGGAAAAATAAAGTAAATTTTCAAAAAAAAGTATTAACCGACTTCAATATCAATCAAAAACCCATAAGGCACTAAAAAGCGGAAAATAAATAGTTTATCAAATTAACCAAATTAAATAAAACATATGAATATGTGTGCTAGCTAGAGATGTATTGGAAGTCGGTGCCAACCAAACCGAAAATCATATCATCTACAGGTACAAAGTTTAAGTCCACTCTCGCGTCTCTGTAATACAAAAATTTTGGTTGGTACCGACTTCCAGTACATCTCTAGGTAGCACACATATTCATATGTTTTATTTAATTTGGTTAATTTCATAAACTATTTATTTTCCGCTTTTTAGTGCCTTATGGGTTTTTGATTGATATTGAAGTCGGTTAATACTTTTTTTTGAAAATTTACTTTATTTTATACTACATTTTAAAACGATTTTTGATTTATTTAATAACATAAAAGAAAACAGAAAAAAGATGAACACCAAGAGTCTACAAAAATTTAAAAAAAATTGCTTAATTATAATTTATGATGTAATAAATACTTCAGTTATAGTAAAAAGAATATTGTGTAAAGTACTACGAATTGTTGTATTGCATCGTGAACTAATGGTCCGTTACAATAACATGAGTAGTATAAAAACTTTCACCATAAAAATACATTCAGATATGCCAACTTTTGTGCTACTCGGTAGAATAGTGTTGGTATTAATTGATCTTATACATACATTTTCATACATATACTGGATTCTGCCCGTGAGTTCGTTCGCGTGGTTACGTAATAGTTACCGTTTACGCAGCACAGGCAGCGGAAGGTCTCAAAAGAAAAAAAAAAGATTTTTAAACATTCTTCATTAGTGCTCCGCTCCTATTGGTCTTAGTGTGATGATATATAGCCTATAGTTTTCCTCGATAAATGAGCTATCTAACACTGAGAACTTTTTTTTAATCGGATCGGTAATTCCGAGATTGTGAGAGTGAGATTTGCCCGTTCAAGCAAACAAACTCTTCAGCTTTATAATATTATAGTATAGATATAGGTTTAGAAAGTTAACATACATGGGGTAACCTCTGCGGGATCGCTTGCTAGAATTGGTGTCCCGCAGGGCTCTATTTTAGGGTCGTTTTTGTTCTTAATATACATAAACGATCTACCGCTAGTGGTTAATAACTCTGCTGACATGGTGCTTTTTGCAGACGATACTTCTCTAATATTTAAAGTGAAAAGGATAGATTCAGAGGTCGGGCATCTGAATAATACTTTAAGTGAAATTTGTCATTGGTTTGCGTTAAATAACCTATTGCTAAATGCAGATAAAACGAAATGTATAAGATTTACATTACCCAATGTTAGACAAGTTGATAGTAGAATCAAGATCGAAGGGAATTTAGTAGGATTAGTTGACAATACTGTATTCTTGGGAATTACATTAGATTCTAAATTACAATGGGCCCTCACATTAAAAAACTGGCGAGCAGATTAAGTTCCGCTGCATTCGCAATACGTAAGATTCGCCAGCTTACAGATATTGCCACTGCTAGGTTAGTTTACTTCGCTTACTTCCATAGCTTAATGTCTTATGGCATTCTGCTATGGGGTACGGCTGCTGAGGTAGACACGATATTTTTATTACAAAAACGGGCAGTTCGGGCAATATATAATATGGGACCTCGCGAATCATTAAAAACGAAATTCCAGGAATTCGGTATCTTAACTCTGCCCTCCCAATACATTCTTGATAATTTAATGTATGTCCGGAAAAACTTTGAGAAACTGAATTTAGTTAAAGACCGGCATAATCTAAATACTAGAAACTGTAATAAACTGGTGGTCCCATGTTTCAGACTTAGCAAAACCAGTAATAGTTTTTTAGGTAATAGTGTTAGGTTCTACAATAAAGTCCCAAAGCATGTTACCGATTTGCCGGACTGTAAATTTAAGCGCCATGTCAAACGGGTTTTCATTTCAAAAGGATATTATAGAGTGGATCAGTATGTGAATGATAGTGATGTCTGGAATTGACTCCTCTCTGTGCATCCACTAAAAGCATTGTTGTATAATGTATTAGAAATATATGTTAAAAAAAAATGTACCCGATCGAGTTTCTTGCCGGTTCTTCTCGATGACTGGGTTGTTTTCCGAACCGGTGGTAGTCTTTGACGTTCATAAGTGCCTTATTAGGGCCTAAACTGAATAAAGTATTTTTGATTTGATTTGATTTGAGTTTGTATTAAATAACCACCGAAAACTTATCTACCGATTGCTACTCTTGAGGACTAAATCAGAGCCATTCGTACGCCAATGTATAATGCCTTTTTTCGTGTTACTGCAAAGCACTGAAGTTGACTTTCGCAGAAATAGTACTATCATCTAAAAGATTTCTCTTTCATATATAAGATCCTTTAGTAACATTAAATGTTCCATTACTGGGCAAAGACTTAAGCTCAGGCAAAAATTAACTCCAGCTAGTTCTGACACTGAGTCAGTAGCCGTCGGTTAGGGTTTTTATAATGAGTCCGATTTTTGGTAACGAAAAACATTGTAATGAAACTATATCATGTTGGTAGAGGTTTATATAATACTCATCTGGTTAGTTAACCATATAGTCGATTATTTCTATTATTGATTATTATCGATCGGAATCGATCCAGTAAATATATATCTAGTCAATCTATTTTATTTAAACCATAAAAGATTTTTAATATTGATATAGTTACAATAAAGTGTTGGTTAGCTAATTACGTAATAACGTAAGACACAAGGTTCCTTAAGTAAGGTCTTAATAAAGTAACCGACTTGGTATCAATGGTATGGATTGGTATGGATCTCACAACTTTTTACGGTAGAAGAACTGAGTCGCGAGACTTGGTTTTTCTTGCAATTTTTGTTTTTGATGCTGCTCGTCGTCGGCAGAAAATTCATCCCCATACATTGGAACCGAAATGGTCTCGGACGGTCCGGTTTCAAAGGGGTTTCCTTCCACGAGCGATCCGGTTGTGGAATGAGCTTCCTGCTGAAGTTTTTCCTAGAGACTACAGTATGGGGTGCTTCAAGGGGAAAATAAATAGGTTACTTAAGGGTCGGCAACGCGCATGTAACGCTTCTGATGTTACCGCTTTTCATCAGGCGGCCCGCATGCTTGTTTGCTACCGACGAAGTATATAAAAAAAAAATTATATACATATATAGATCTCCGACACTACAAAATCGAGATTCGTTCTTTTTATATATATAAAAATAAAACCATACAAGAACTTACAATTCCAAAAAACAGCAAAAACAGCTTTAATCAAACAAAACTTTTCTAAAAAAAGGCCATTAAAAAAAGAATCAAGTTTTGAACAACCGATTCCACAGACCACGATTCGAATCGATTTAAGAATCGATTTTTTTTGTGAAGAATCGCCATGCCTAAACTACATTTGAGAGGTTATCCCCTATATTTTGTGTATTTACTATCTTAAGCCACAGCATCATTTAACATTAGGTAAGACTGTGGTGGTCAAAAGCCTAAAACCTACAAATCATATTTTTTTTTTAAAACCTGAAAAGTAAATAATGTCCCGAAGCACTCAACTCTCACATATTCCTTCTCCGTCAGCTAATATTATTATTACATTAAATTCAAATTTATTACACTATTTGGTCCACATATATCTAAGTATATTATATAAGTAAGAAGCAACGCCCTCGCTTTCCCGTTGCGGTGCATGAAAAAGCTTTTACTATAATGAAGGGCAAGCTCGTATACATTTCTCCGGACGTTTTCGTGGATTGATTTCTCTTTGATGTCTTTCTAGTTCTTCAATTTGCTAGTTTTATTTATGTATAAAAATAGATGTTTGTATATCTGAGATCAAATTTAAGTGTTTTTAATGGTAGTTTTTTTAATTTTTATGCTAAACAAGAGATCTAATGTGAATAATTGAGAGATTTATAGAACATAACAAAGCTCCGTAATATATTTACTATATAGGCCCATTGTGTATTTGCTAGGCAGCCTCATAATATTGTCAATATGAGGCTAAGAATAACTGAACTTATAGCCTTCACCATTTTTTATTATGCTATAGTAACCAGAAACTTTTAACAGTTAAAACCGACTTCAGAAATATGTACTCGTAAAAAATGTATCAGAACATTTTTGACCATAGATACCTATCTACCATAGCTATCTAAATATCTATATATATCTATGTATAGGTATCTAAATAATTTTAAATTGTTATAAACCTATAATTGTACCCGTTGGTGAACTAGATGGCGTTGGCGTCAAAAGATTTTTTAGTTGTACCCGTATAGATAAAAATCATATTGATTAACTAGTACATACTATGGTTAGTGGTCACATTTACATCTTACAATGCTGTGGTCGCAGCCACCCCGTAGCTTACTGATATACCTAAAAAAATAAGGGCTTAAATCTCTGGAAGACGGTTATCATTATTAGAGAGACAAGATTCGAATTGAACTGTTTTTAGAATTAGGTATTTAGGAATTAGGTTAGATTATTTGTACTGACAAGATCTCTCTCTGTATGTACAGAGTGTCAAGATATGATATTTAATAAGGCATTTGACAATTTATCGTTATGTTTTGGCCAATTTCAACACTATTTTTTAAATTACAAAATATTTGTTTATCTTATGTACCTATCTATACGTTTCATTAAAATCCGTTGAGTAGTTTCTTTATTTACACATTTTGCGTTAAATAGTTATTAGACTTTATCATTATTATTAGATAGTATAAAATAAAGTCCCCTACCGCGTCTGTCTGTCTGTCTGTATGCGATAAACTCAAAAACTACTGAACGTATTTTTTCAAGCACTTTTCACCAGTGGATAAAGTGATTCATGAGGCGTTCCTTTTTTTGGTATATAATTGGTATATAATATGTCAAGGATTTATTTTTAATCAGGGCGGGACAACGTCTGTCGGGCCCGTTAGTTAAATATAATTTAGACTATACTATATATTAAAAATTTGAGTAGTTGTTGCGTGGAAGAGTGATAAAAATCCATACATCCTCACAAACTTTCTTGTTTATTATATTAAAAGGATTCTATTGAATTTTGTTCTGTGGAGAATGTTCTATTCTTTTTGCAATCTTTTATGAATCCTTATAATCAAAAGCATATACAATCTCACAGAACGTTCCCGGATTTCGTTTGAAAGAAAGTAAATAAGACAGTGTCTGGAGCAAAATGCTGAAAAGCTATATACCAACTCCAGTGACTGGTAATACAGGGGAGTGAGGTGACGTCATCGGGAGCAATGAACTCGAAGGGTACGGCTTACAGAAAAAAAATATACATAAATTTTGTTTTTAAAGTACTTAACAATATAGCTATTACTGGTTGCAGCACAAATGGGTCGGCTCTCTCGGGGTAGTACCACCCTCTCACAGAAAACTGACGTGAAGTAACAGTGCTTGCATTGTTGCGTTTCGTTCGGTCTGTGAGAGCGCCGGACCTCCTCTCCCCCCTAATACAGGCTGGCAACGCACTTCCCTTCCAACAGGCGACTTCCCTGGTGTTGCAAGTGTCTATGGACGGTGGTGATCACTTAACATCAGGTGACCCACCTGTCCGTTTGCCAAATATGACATAAAACAAAAAAAAGTAAATAGACAAACCAGTGCAAATCCAAAAGCAATCGACTGTGAAGAGCCATAATTGTATCCTAATGTATAATAAAGTGCTATATAATACAGATTACCATACAACAAAGATTGCAAAAAATAAATGTACTCTATATGCGTACATATTTGTAGATTTAAAACCGGCACCGATTTTACAATACAATTCGATTTATAGGTGCTTCGTGTTGCAGCGAAACACTGCTGCGAAACACAATAGATTGCAGTCATTACACGTTAATCTGTAACATACTTTAATTGATTAATTTTTTTATATATTTTATAGTTGTATACCAAGAGTGTCATCCGACGTCAGGCTCAACCCTCAAGCAAGGAATCGGTATTGAATTTTTCTTACTGTTCTAATTACTAATATTTCGTTCTTTCTATTACTGGTTTTAGATTTAAGTTTTTCAGGTACACCTCGAGCAAATAAGATCAGAAGTTTTTTGTTACATTGAGACGTGGTTAGGGCCAATCTATTCCGGACGGGTAATATCATTACACACTATAATATTTATTACAATTCGCAACTAAAAAAACTACGTTATCAATCGCTTTTAAAACCTCGCGTTTTTGCTGACAGTACGTCTGCAGCGTCAATATCGTCTAAAGACACGTTGTATGTTCATTTTGAGTGCGGCTGTCGGTAGTGTGTGTCACACCGCGCTTTTCAACAACACTACATGTGGTATAATTAAAAGCGCATAGCGAGAGATTTTAAAAAGTAATAAATTCTTTATTACAGAAAAAAGATAGGTCCTTGTTGAAAAAGTGGTCATTATTGACGAGTGACTTTAATAATTTGTCATTTGAATGAGCGAAATCACCCTTTCTACGACTTGGATTAAAATCTGTGACGAAAATTATCGGAATATTCGCGACAGAAACAATAATACTCGCGAAGCGAAGTGAATAAGTGATTTAAATCTCTCAACATGCATTTTAAGATTAGACTATATACATATAAATATAATTAAAGTGTGTATTGTGTGTCCCAACGTTTTTGTTGATGTTTATCGTTGTGTATTGTGTCTATTGTTATTGTTGTCTATTGTTTGTCCCATCCGAAGCGGCTAATCCGATTTCGACGTAAATTTTACTGACACATAGAGTGTGTCCCAACGTTTTTGTTGATGTTTATCGTTGTGTATTGTGTCTATTGTTATTGTTGTCTATTGTTTGTCCCATCCGAAGCGGCTAATCCGATTTCGACGTAAATTTTACTGACACATAGAGAAAAAACAGTATAATATAACACATTTAACTTATAATCGTGCAATCCACTGAGTGTAAGAATTAAGGGATAACAAAAAAAAATTGCAAACACAAAAAAATTCAAACAGCGCTTACTATTCGGATAAAACACGTATCTATTATATCTATACTAATATTATAAAGATGAAGAGTTCGTTTGCTTGAACGCGCTAATCTCAGGAACTACTGGTCCGATTTGAAAAATTCTTTCAAATTTAAATAGCTCATTTATCGAGGAAGGCTATATATCATCACGCTAAGACCAATAGGAGCGGAGCACCAGTGAATAATGTTTCAAAATCGCCTTTTTTTCCCTTTGAGAGCTTTCGCTGTGTGTCAGCTATATAAGTAGCTATTCCATGCGGACAAAGTCGTGGGCAGAAGCTAGTTTTCTATTAAAGACCAATTTGACAAGAACGAGCTTTCAGGCACTAACATTAAAACTTCAGTAAAAAATGTTTCTCGTTCATAAAAATTATTTTTTATATTACTCGGTAAATAAAATGAGTACCTATTTTGGGAGTTGCGTACAACTTTGACGACCCATCCGGGACGTCACTGGTGGTGATCACTTAACATCAGGTGACCCACCTGTCCGTTTGCCAAATATGACATAAAACAAAAAAAAGTAAATAGACAAACCAGTGCAAATCCAAAAGCAATCGACTGTGAAGAGCCATAATTGTATCCTATAATAAAGTGCCATATAATACAGATTACCATATAATATAGATAGCAAAAAATAAATGTACTCTATAATTGCATACATATTGGTAGATTTAAAATCGGCACCGATTTTACAATACAATTCGATTTGTAGGTGCTTCGTGTTGCAGCGAAACACGTGTAATAGATTGCAGTCATTACACGTTAATCTGTAACATACTTTAATTGATTAATTTTTTTATATATTTTATAGTTGTATACCAAGAGTGTCATCCGACGTCAGGCTCAACCCTCAAGCAAGGAATCGGTATTGAATTTTTCTTACTGTTCTAATTACTAATATTTCGTTCTTTCTATTACTGGTTTTAGATTTAAGTTTTTCAGGTACACCTCGAGCAAATAAGATCAGAAGTTTTTTGTTACATTGAGACGTGGTTAGGGCCAATCTATTCCGGACGGGTAATATCATTACACACTATAATATTTATTACAATTCGCAACTAAAAAAACTACGTTATCAATCGCTTTTAAAACCTCGCGTTTGAAATGGAAAAAAATAATTAATCAAATCGATATATAAATGACAAAGTTCTGCGGTAAAAAATAAATACAATGGATTTGAGAAACTTCCTCTTTTTCAGCATCAGCCTATAAGAGACCCACTGCAAGGCCATAGTCCTCTTCCCCGAGGAAGGTATCGGCCCAACAACCCCACGACGTATTGACGAATTCTCTGACAAACTCTGAGAAATCCACAATTCTATATTTTCCCCACATACGATGGTACTATATACATACATATACTATATACAAGAATATTTCTCGGGGTTTATGTTTCCTCATGATGTTTCTCTTCTCTGTCAGCCGAAAGTGTTACCAATTTAAATAATTAAATGTACGCGAATTCCGAAAAATTCATTGGGACATGTCGGGGATCGAACCTGCGAACTTCGAATTGATGTTCCACCGCTCAAACCAATCGATCATTACGACTAATAAAACTATACTATGATAACTTCGTTTTGACGTCGGCTACAAAAATATTTTTATAATAAAGTACCTGGATATTTCATAAAACGTAGATCGTTCATAACTTCCATCTAGCTCTAAAAACTACTTACAAAGGTTTCGTTCTCCGTGCACCTGCATCTATGCGGACACTGTCTGCCACGTTGTCTGGCTTTATAGAGTCGCTGTACTTCAGAGAATGATGTTTTGCTTTTTTTTCATTAATTTTCTTTTTGCATTAAAAACTGGTGTAACCGTAACATTGAAATAAACTTAAAAAGTACTTTATTCAGTTTAGGTCCTGAGATGGCTCTTATGAACGTTAAAGCTACCACCGGTTCGGACAAACAACCCAGTCGTCTAGAAGAACCCCCAAGAGACTCGGTCTTTTTTATCTCATCATATTATATACTAGCTGACCCTTGCAACTTCATCTGCATCAAATGCGGTTTCGACTGTATTTTTAAACGCTAAAATGTGAATAAACCTAAAACCCGATTGCAGCCACTCCTACCGTTTCCAGTTGTAAATCCAAACTATCAAGGGACTCACTCAAACATATACACAGATGGTATGTGAGAAATCTTTTAAAATAAGCCTACAATCCGTTCGTAGCATCATTTACCGGGTTCAATTAAAATAAAAACTAACGTACATATATTGGCTGTAATGTAATAAAAAAGCTTGAGAGGGCTGCACCTGTAAAGGTGTGATGTGCATTAAAAAACACAACGTTAACCGGCTACCAGGTATCCTGAATCCTGTTTGGAAGGGCATAATATATGTTCATATTAAAGAACCAGCTTTTCTAAAATTCTCGTTCTTCCAACGTTGCTGGCTCTTGTACTAAGGTGTCGCAAAAAAGTCTAGTTACATTAACTACAAATTTTTGTCTTTCGTTATCCTGGAGAACTCCTTACGTTTTATGGGACAAAAAGTAGTCCTAGATGTAACCTTGTAATATTAGTTATCACTGTGTCAAGTTTCATCAAATTTGATCCAGTACTTTCAGAGTTATACGTGTTCACAGGGACAGACAGACAGGCAAAAATTGTAAAAGGATTATTTTTAGCTTCTATATCGATAACAAAGTCTACCCCGATCAAAATTTAAAAAAATATTTAATGTATAGATTTGGCTTTCTTACAGTTTTATTATAGTATAGATTTATACAAAACATAAAGAGTTATATTCGTTTTTAGTGGATGCAAAGAGAAGGGCGTCATTTCCAGACGTCACAATCGTTCACATGTTGATTCGGTATATGGCCTAACCTCTAGGTACTAAATCTGGGGAATTCTAGGTACATTGGTTAGGACCTATGGAATATATATTATATTACTGATAAATAAGAAAAATGGTGTAGAATGTTACTGTGTGGAGATAAACGTTGGAACCCACCGTTTAGATACGGATCAAATTAATGTGGCATAAGGTATAGGATTTGAGAAATAGATTTCCCTTTGAACGTGTGCGACATTTTCAAGCACTTTCCAAAGAGGAGTTGTTAAAAAAGCATTCTTTTCAACAGAACGTATTCAGGTAGTTCGAGGGTGATCCGACGTCCTTGTAATAGATGGACATATAAGACCTTTTTTGGAAAAGTCGTAGCTGAGTCTTCGCAAAACTGATCATCAATTATGGTACGAAGGTTTTTACGTGGGACAACTTTTTTAAATTAAGTTTTTTAACGCGGCTTGTATTTGGAGTTGAGTGGTAGAAATCGTCGTATGATGAAAAAGCGTTATGCCCCTCCATGCGATTTTCTCTTTCTCTCTTTCTAATGCATGTGTCTGTGTGTGAGAATCGAAATTCATGGGCTTATTCTTATTGAGCATTTTTTAATACTCGTAATTCGGTATATTGTAGCTAATATTTTTACCAAATGAATATTTTTTGCTAAAATATTACAGAAAACTTTTTGATTTGATTGCTCTCTCTACGTTAAGGAAATTTTTTCCTGAGGGTCCCTTGATAGCATACGTTATTTTTTCTGTTTCAAAGATTAGGAATTGTTCCGCTTCCAAATATTATTGCTTAAATATATTGTTTCAAAGATTACAACTATTTTTTATACTTTATAATTTTTAGCATTTGACCGGAATCTCAACTGATGGTAAAGGAAGATTCGGTCTAAGATGGTAAACATGCTAAACAAAAAGGGTACTGGTCCTTAAGTGCAGCTGCTGGAACACGCCAACAACTACTTGGTGACAGATTTTCAACTTGAGGGTGGTAGCTACCCACGATTACTTAGAAAAAGCCCTACCGCCACGCTATGGCTTCACCACGATATTTTTCTTCACCGCAAGCTTCGACTTAGTTGCAAGGATTCTTTTTTTAGTATCTACACTATTTGCCTGACAGGCCTTTACAGATTCTACGGACTACTAAGGAGAGTGCTTAAGGCACTTAGCCGATTTTTTTAGATAAATTGTTAAATAGTAACGGCAGTCATTCCGACCTGCAAAAGTGCTTCTTCACGCCCAAACGTTTACTTGTATGTTGATTGTTAATGGTGGTATGCTCGCCCGGGGTAGTACCACCCTCTCGCGGAAAACAGACGTGAAGTAACTTGCTTGCATTGTTGCGTTTCGTTTGGCCAGTGAGACCGCCAGGGGCCCACCTCCCCTCCCCTCTCCCTCTAATATCAAATACGTCACATTAGAGGAGGCGATCGTTTCCCGTAACACGCGTTAGACACGGTAATAAACTTACGCTCGTGTAGCGCCTGCAATAAACTGTAAGCGTCAGTAAAGATAACTGGATCAATAAAACTGGCTCCAAACGATTTTATATAGACACTAGCTTTTGCTTATGGCTTCACCAGTTTTAGTGACGATTACCGTAAATTTTAAGAGAGTCGGGAATTAAGTAATTATATATTCTATACTTTTATAAACGTAGTTTTGAGTATGATGGTGGTATAAAAGATGAAGACCGAAAAAGTGTGCATGGATTGTGTAAAAAATAATATTTGTATAAAACGTGTGAATATTGACATGACATCTGATAGGGGAGAGTGGAAAAGGAAAATACGTTGCACCCTAGTTACGTAGGATAAGGGTAAGAAGATGATAATCATTTATTCTAAACTTTAAGTGTATTAGTAATTCAATACCTACTTAGATATCTCAAGGGTATATATAGTATAACACTTAAGGGGATGACATTTAAAAATTAATGTTGACTTAATAGCTTATTCCATTTCTTTTGATAAATTACTGTGCTAATTTCACACATGCAATCTTTTCCACCAGTATTTATACCTTTAGGGATTTAATAACAAAAGATCGAATCTTTTTTAGCGCCTTAGTGATGAAAACGACTACCACCTAAATGTTATGTACCTAGCTGTTGTAGTTTCGGTTGTGCGTTGATGAATCCATCAACCAGATTTTTATATATATAGAAAGATATTAACTGATGTATAACTGTGTCAACGTCATTGTAGCATGCGCACCGCCGAAGTGGCTTTCTGCTACACTGGGGGACCCCGAAGGGTCTTCGAGAACCTTTAGAGTTTTCGTTCAGATCCAGCTAACAACAGTAAAGATACAATGCACGTACCTCGTGATCTTCTCTCTGTTCCAGCTGGCCGCTGAGCTTCCACGAATGTTGGATAATGATTCTTGTTTTGATGATGATATTTGTTTCAGCTGCTCATTATAATGATCGCCTCGATAGTTCGATGGAAAACAGAAGAATCAATGACTTTGTTCTTTTTTTGTTGACGTTCACGTGCATGACTACCAAAAAGTTGGAGTCTCGATACTATTAATTAATTGAGATCTGAACGTCAACAATCGATTTATATAAAAGAGGTTTTATTCAATAACGATCGCGATACATACCGCCCACCAAAATACCCATGGTATTTTCCAAAGAAAATAGAAGAATATAAGGAAATAGATAAAAAATAGATTCTTAACTAAGTTAACTAAAACGAATGATACGACTAAGTAAGGACAAAAGATACTAGTTAGATTTTCCGGTATGACGATGACTACGATGAATGGACTCGATGAATTTGAACGTGAATGGATGATCACTGGGTAAAAGAGCGGGGTGTCGTTGTTCAAACTCTAAACCAGCACGTGATATACGACCGCCCACCCTGAGAATACCCTGCTCGTCCAAGAACGTATTTAGC
>MU160242.1:18755-30300 GCA_015888305.1 Antheraea pernyi
CTCTATCAAAAGTTATTGTAATTTTAATGTCAACGCGAGTGAAGTGTGAGAGAAAAGTAGATAAGCGAATGGACTAAATACGTTCAGATGACTTTATTAGTCATTGTTTTGTACATCAGGTTTCACGTGGACGAAGCCGCAGGCACAGCTAGTTTGATAATAGATTTCTTAAGAGTTTATAATCGGGAAAAGCTAGCGAACAGATTCCGATCACAAAGAGGAGTGTAGCATGCGCACCGCCGAAGTGGCTTTCTGCTACACTGGGGGACCCCGAAGGGTCTTCGAGAACCTTTAGAGTTTTCGTTCAGATCCAGCTAACAACAGTAAAGATACAATGCACGTACCTCGTGATCTTCTCTCTGTTCCAGCTGGCCGCTGAGCTTCCACGAATGTTAGATAATGATTCTTGTTTTGATGATGATATTTGTTTCAGCTGCTCATTATAATGATCGTCTCGATAGTTCGATGAAAAACAGAAGAATGAAATACACTTTGTTCTTTTTTTTTGTTGACGTTCACGTGCATGACTACCAAAAAGTTGGAGTCTCGATACTATTAATTAACTGAGATCTGAACGTCAACAATCGATTTATATAAAAGAGGTTTTATTCAATAACGATCGCGATACATACCGCCCACCAAAATACCCATGGTATTTTCCAAAGAAAATAGAAGAATATAAGGAAATAGATAAAAAATAGATTCTTAACTAAGTTAACTAAAACGAATGATACGACTAAGTAAGGACAAAAGATACTAGTTAGGTTTTCCGGTATGACGATGACTACGATGAATGGACTCGATGAATTTGAACGTGAATGGATGATCACTGGGTAAAAGAGCGGGGTGTCGTTGTTCAAACTCTAAACCAGCACGTGATATACGACCGCCCACCCTGTGTTCCAGCTGGCCGCTGAGCTTCCACGAATGTTGAATAATGATTCTCGTTTTGATGATGATATTTGTTTCAGCTGCTCATTATAATGATCGTCTCGATAGTTCGATGGAAAACAGAAGAATCAATGACTTTGTTCTTTTTTTGTTGACGTTCACGTGCATGACTACCAAAAAGTTGGAGTCTCGATACTATTAATTAATTGAGATCTGAACGTCAACAATCGATTTATATAAAAGAGGTTTTATTCAATAACGATCGCGATACAACGTCAAAAATTTAGTTTGTATATTTTGATTAGGTCAAAAATTATTTTTACAATACGTGGTAAACTGGTGTGATGATAATGCTCATAGCTTCCTTAGGTCTTACTACAACACGTATTGTAAAAATAATTTTTGACCTAATCAAAATATACAAACTAAATTTTTGACGTCCGTATCAATATTTCATGATCCCAAAGGTTAAATTAAATGGAGAAATAATATTTGGTTAGTTGTTCAATAAAACAAACAAGATACAAATTAATTTCTAAAGAGTGTAAAAATCCCATGTTACATGAATGGGAAAATGACGATCATTCAGGCACGGTAAAACGGTATCGGAATAAACCATTCTTAAATGATTTTAGGTTATAAAGTAACGACTTAAACGATACCCAAGTCCAAAAAGCCAACTTTATATATATCGGATTCCTTATTATATGTGCATTTATATCTCTACCTTTCTCATAACATATTTTCTGTTCATAAAATCTAATTCACAGTGACCATATACAAGATTCACTTTCCGAAAAATTTAAAAAAATGGACTTTTTTGTAAGGCAGCAGATAATAGGTCTGAATAGGTGTTACCATTTGTCCATCGTTAGTTAGACAAACAATAAGACCCCAAGAAGGGTTGAGGTCACGGCAGTCGCAGCACGCAAAACACTTAGCCGAGTCCCATTTGGCAATACGAAGAACGAAAACATGTGCCGACCCTACTTAGATAGGACATGGGCAATAAGATTGTAAAACCTTTGCTATGCTTCTCTATTCTCATGTTAAATTGTTGATGTATCGATTACAGGAATCTATTCTAAGATCGTAAGCACGCTAAGCCAGACTGGCTCTCAAGAGCAGCTGGTGGAACACACCTCAAGCAACCTCTAGCTACTTCCTATATATTATAAATTCGTCTGAAGTATTTATGGTTTTTCCAGGTTAATAACTGTATGGTTATAAAATTGTCAATTTTCAAGTAAATATAGAGTTCCATGGATCAGCTTATTGTATAAACTTAAGCCACAAAGCTGTACGTCGTATTTTAAGCGATTGTAGTACGAATTTGTTCGAACGTCTGAATATAGGTCCAAAATGTTTCAGAAATTTGTCAAGCGTTCAAAATATTTTATTCTATTGTAAAGGTCGCAACAGTAACCTTGTATCGGAACGAGACAACATACCCTCATACAAGTTATATCTGACGAGCTCAAGCTGCATCTCGAAACAACGCAGTTGGCTGGCAGCCATTCGATCTGTTTTCTGCAGATTAAAACTTTGGCTTACGTTATATTTGTGAGCCCTGTTGATTTAAAGCAGCAATATATCATTTAATTGTTATCCATTTATGGTATGTAAAAGATTTTATATCGACAAACGCGTGAATTATGTTTATGCAAGAAAGTTGAACCGCACATCGAAATATTTCAATTTTATCGTGCAAGGTTATTGCCTGCTAAGTATAGCTACCACCCCTATCTTCAAACTCTAAGGATCAATAAAAGGGTTCGTTAGTGAGATTTCGCATTTACTTAATAAAGGATTTACTTTTTGACGACTTCGATCAAATAACACAAATGAATAAAAAAGTTTACGAATAATACAAAGTCCAAAATTTTCTCGATTTTCTGTATTATGGGTAACCACAAAACTTTCATTTCCTTTCCCAGTCACCGTTATTACTTGAAAGGGGAAATTGGGGTTTCAATAATTTTTCATTTCAAGTTTAAATTTAGCAGTTTACATAACTTTGTAATTTAAACTTGGACTTTTGTCCATAAGTTTTTTTATTATTTCGTAAGACGTGACTGGAAAAATAAGTAGCCAAAAAGAATGCTTACACATTGGTTGGGTACAACAGAATCGTATACAATCGCTTAAAAGAGAATGATATATCCAATAAAAAAGTTACTATGTGTAAGTTCATTTTAAGACATCGAACCTCCTCATTTCGTAAGTATAAAATTGAATGCTTTCTCTAAACCCCTACAACTCCCTCCCAAGCCCACATCCCTCCTCCAAAAAGTCAGAATGTACTAACACATTAAAATATTAAACCCTTAAAAAATCCCATTAAGTCCACGAAAAAGAGCCATGCCATGCAAAATGATTTAAATCTTGCTTTTTCCATCTCATTTAATATTACGACCGTCGTTAAAATTTCGCCATTCAGGTACGTGTTTTCGTGATAAATTACAGTTTACGACCATTCTAGACATTTTAAATTTCTGTTATAATTATATATTGCAATCCGGGTAAAGAATTTGCAAAAAGAAACTACAAAATTTGGTATATCGCTTAAATTTATTCGACAATTACGCCATTACAACCGCGATTATGTGTATTTATAAGTACATATACTCGTATATTTTTTTATTAAATTTAACTATTCAATATTTATTATTTTCTGTATTTCATATAATTGATTTAAAAAAAAAAAATTAAACAATTTTACGTACCTAACTCTTCAAAATAAAATTTCATAGCCGTAAATATCATTTTGTCGTACGTCCGCGTGCACCAAGGACTCGATATTAAATGTTAAAAATACGTGCGTGTACACACGTAAGAAGTGAAACTTCTTTATGACAAAATTTTTCGAAAAATGATCTAATATATTTACAACTTTTCAGAAATTGGTTAAATAAAGCTAAATTAGATAAAGTTTAAGCAAAAGGCTTTTATTATTATAAACATGGATACAAATAATTCAATTATTTTACCTTATTGCTACTAAATAGCATTTCATCAATTATATTTCATTAATTATAATAGAGTTATTACTATTATTGTTATCGTTATTATATATTTTTGAAATTAATGTCTTATGATAACTGGAATATGAAATATATGGTTTACATTCCAGGGAATCTGATCAATGTGAGCGCACCTTTACAAATAAACATGGCGCGTAACGGAAAAATGTACAGAAATTAAGATGGCGCGTAACCGAAAAACATTACATACGTTTTTACATGCTCTAAAATACCTCTCTACGTCGAAAAAGAAGTTTCACTTCAAAAATTATGTTGTAATACCGTCGCGTTGTTACTGATGCGTTTCAATTCTACCCACATTTAACGTCTATTATACTAGCTATGCTTGCGGCTGTGCATGGGGTGATTAATAATATTTGTAGTAATTATTTGTGTTGATATATATTTGAATTATAGTCAAATGAACCTATTTTTAAGAAGAGCGATTAAATGGTACAGAAAATTACGTGCAAAATGTAGCACAATTTAGTGGAGATTTATAATAAAATTTATGGAATTTTATACATGGCCTAAAAAACTTCTCCAAGAGAAAAGGTATACACTGAAATACCCAATTTCGATTTAAGGCAAACGTTTAGGAAACTTGATAAAACACTCGAAACTTTTCAATGGCTCTTAATAAACTTTCTTTCGAATGAGTCGAAGTTTTCTCGTAACTTGACCAATTTTAAATTCTATTACCGTTTCCATTCATCCCTACTTTACTTTTGGTACCTACCTACGTAAGTAGTAATATAGAATGTATTCTTTTTGAGCAACTTTTTGAAGAACCCCATATCATTGAAATGTATAAAATTTTGTTTTGATAAATATGAAGAAACCACTTCCTTTCATAAACATTTTGATGTAGTTGATGCCCGATTTCATAGTGGACCCTTTACAGCGTCAGCTATTTTTATGGCACCCATATAAATTACAAGAATGTCATAATTTAATAGCCGGGGAAATCGGTTTTCGCGTAATAAATCAGCCTCGTCCAAACATTTTTATGCTTGAATAAGTATTTTTTTACGTTTGACCGTTTTATGATTACACCTCAGATTGTGTGATAAATCGTTCAGTTTATTTAATACCTAATACATTATATTATAGAGATAAAATGAAATATTAAGTGCTTAATTAGTATGCATACACTTTTCTATTGTTTGTTGTAATGGATAAGTTTGTATAACGTAGAAATTACTTCAATGTGGTTGATTAATTAGAACTCATGAATCGATATACTCTCTATAAGGCACAAGCTAGGCCGTGCATGGAATACTGTTCGCACTTCTGGGTTGGTTCCGCCCAATACCTCCTTGATGCTCTAGACAGGTTGCAGCGACGGGCTGTCCGTATTCTGAATGATGCAGACATTACCAAGAACCTTCAACCGCTTCAGTTGCGAAGAGACACCGCCTCACTGAGCGTGTTTTATCGTCTGTATCATGGCAAGTGTTCTGAAGAGTTGTGTAACCTCATCCCATCTTCTCCTTTCCACTACAGAACTACACGGGCGGGTACGAGTCTCCACAGATTCACAGTAGCAACCATCCCAGCAAGAACTAAGAAGTTCGAAAATTCTTATCTTTGTCGTACTGTGAAGATGTGGAATAGCCTCCCAGCCAGTGTGTTCCCTTCCTCTTATGACATGGGGTCCTTCAAACGAGGCGTGAAGATCTTATGACATGGGGTCCTTCAAACGAGGCCCGAAGGGGCACATGTGCAGGTCGGCACGATAGTGACGACTGCCGTTGTTATTTAATATCGACAGTCGCCGTTATTTATGGACTGTACTGTACTTTCCATCAGGTACAGTGCAGTCATTTTGCTGAATCAGTAAAAAAAAAACAGCCTTTATCTATTACGTTCATAACTTAGACGTCAGTAAATGTTTACAGTAAGTGATATTAGTATTAGTTTTTATATTATCAGTTTACCAAAGGCTCCGACTAAGTCTGTAAGGTACCAAAATTCCTAAGAAAGGCACCTGAGGTCGTAAACAGTCACCATGCTTTTGTTATTGTTAATTGTCAAGAACATATTTGCCATTGAACTGAAACGTCTCTAAGATTTATAAAAACGCCAGGCACCTTATCAGTTTTAAACCAATTTTGGAATTGGTAACATGCCCCATAAAAAGCATTTTATGTTGATGACCAAGTTTGTCTACAGACGACAAAGTGTATTAATACTTGCAATAAAAATGGAGAATAGTAAAGTGATGTAGGAAAAAATTTATAATAAAAAAAGGATCCTTTAAATTGTTAAGGGATATATAGAAAGAAGTCGAGCTGAGGCATTAGAGTGCAATAATGTAGTTTGTACTCTCAGCGCGACTACTCTTGCCGCGCCTCGCTCTTGTAGCTTCTTCTTTAGTAACGGTTCATGAGACAGTCTCCACGAGGTATACTCTCCTCATGTTTTTAGTCTCGAAGATAGACTGAGAACAAAGTAAGATGAGAAGAGACGAGGTGAAGCGTGAGGGCAGTTCACACTCTAACAATTATGTCACCTCGTTTTGCCTCCCAAAGAATATATTCTAATTTTAACTTGAAACAAGTTACAAGTCTTTATTTATTTTTATTACCTCATCTGTATATCTGATTATTCTTAATATCAGGATAACAATTGATAAAAATAACGTAAACTCCATTTAATATCACTCAATTAAACAACAAACTCTGACTGACTTTGGTTGGTTTGCCTCATTGTCTAAGCAATAATACACTCGCAATAATACCGACTCTACATGACGAAAAACAATCCGTAAGAATTAAGCTATAAATAGTACTTTATATGTTATGGAAATTAAAGAAGAAGTAGACTTACAGATGAAGAAATTCTGGACAGGGTGAAAAAAACTGAAGAACTAAAACAAGGGGACGAAAAGGGTGAGACAGGGTATCCTGAATCTTCACCAAGCTTTAAACAAGCAATCGATTCAGCAAAATGATTAGAAACATACTTTTTGTTGAAACATGTTGAACGCACAGTGTCACAAAATATGAATAAAATACATGGGAAAAAGGATTAAAGTACTGGAGCAACGATCAACCTCCGACGAAGATAACAAGCTGCGTATAGCTTTGCGTATAGCGTATGCGTATAAGGGTTTTTGTTAGTATCAATATGGACGTTTGTTGTTTTTAAATTTTATACTGTATTACTTTTTTTTCTAATATACCTAAAATTATATTATTAGATCATTGCAGCTTATCAACTTAGGAGTGATGATTTAAGTATTGTTCAAGTAATTTGTTAAGCTAAATCGACTTTATTAGTCACAGTTTTATATATCAGGTTCCACGCAGACGAACTCGCAGCCACGGATAGTTCTTTAATATAGTGCTAACTGAGAGAAAAGGTATACATAAACATTACCCGTGAAATATTTTTAATTAAAACCTGTCCGCAAACACATTACCGCGGTCCTGAAAATCCTCTAAATTCTCAAACAAATTTTCACTTAACACTAGGTATGATTACAGTCATCAGGTAACTTACACAGAGTACAAAAAAGCGAATTCCCAAAATAAGGTATAATGATGTTTCGGCCAGCGAAGCGCGGGAGTACCGAACGGTATTTGGCAAAGTCATCCAATTATTGTTGGAATGTCTCGTAGTTGTCGGCCGGTGGTAGGTTAACCAAGGGATTTTCTTTGGTGTGGATAATTTATATCAGCGCTAGACAAATGTTTCAGATATACAAAGCAATTTAAACTAAAATTAAAAATGAAATTAATAATAATATAATTTTGATTAATTTGTCAATACCTAATTCCCATGTTTGTCAACCGCTTTTTGAAGTGAATACTTCTTTAGCACCTTGAGCTGTATTTTTTGGCAGGAGATAAATTAATAATTTCGCGTCATGACATGACATAGCATGACCGGCTGTGTAGCTATTGCCAAGCTTTGATGCTAATCAATTTTCCGTGTCATCAATTTATAAACCTCTATTTAAAATGCTTCTGATAATCTATATCTATATCTATACTAATATATAAAGCTGAAGAGTTTGTTTGTTTGTTTGGTTGAACGCTATGATCTCAGGAACTACCAGTCTGATTTGAGAAAGTCTTTCGGTTTTAGATAGTTCATTTATCGAGGAAGGCTATAGGCTATATATCATCACGCTAAGATCAATAGAAGCAGAGCACCAATGAAGAATGTTTCAAAATCGGGCACTTTTTTTGCTTTTGAGCGATTACGTTATTATTATATACGTTGCCATGGTAACGTAGTAAGTAGTAGTAATAATATTCGTCCAATAGGACAGGCGAAGGAATTAATCCATACTGCCAATTCTGAAGTTATATAGTAAGTATCAAAACTAACATTTTCAAAGTTTTTTTTTCCTATTCAAATAGTTCATAGGCGAAGGAATTAATCCATACTGCCAATTCTGAAGTTATGTGGTAAGTATCAACGCTAACATTTTCGAAGTTTATTTTGTTTTCGTATTCAAAATTTTATACTACCTTTATTTCCAAGTTTTTATTTGTTCTATATTACGTATTATAAAAATAAAGTTTGTGTATGTACAATTAAAATAACAACTTTTTGATGAATGGCTAAGGCTACAAATGAACAAAAAAAAATTTCTTTATACTTTGTCTATATTTTTATATTATTATATTTTGTCTGTTTGTTTGTTTGTCCTGGGCAATTTCCAAAACGACTGGACCTATTTTAACGGGAATTTTACTTTTTACTGCCAGATAACCGAAATTATAGCGGTTGACATATTCTACTTTATTTGTCCGCGGCTTCGTCCGCATTACTTTGGGCCGATTTTCACGGGGTATTTACTGGTAGATAACAGACCTTAAAAAAGTAATTAATAATCTCAGGAACTACCAGTCCGATTTGAGAAAATCCTTCGGTTTTAAATAACTCATTTATCGAGGAAGGCTACAGGCTATATATCATCACGCTAAGACCAATAGAAGCAGAGCACCAATGAAGAATGTTTCAAAATCGGGCACTTTTTTTGCTTTTGAGCGATTACGTTATTATTATATACGTTGCCATGGTAACGTGGCAAGTAGTAGTAATAATATTCGTCCAATAGGACAGGCGAAGGAATTAATCCATACTGCCAATTCTGAAGTTATGTAGTAAGTATCAAAGCTAACATTTTCAAAGTTTTTTTTTTCCTATTCAAATAGTTCATAGGCGAAGGAATTAATCCATACTGCCAATTCTGAAGTTATGTGGTAAGTATCAACGCTAACATTTTCAAAGTTTATTTTGTTTTCGTATTCAAAAAGTTTATACTACTTTTATTTCCAATTTTTTATTTGTTCTATATTACGTATTATAAAAATAAAGTTTGTGTATGTACAATTAAAATAACAACTTTTTGATGAATGGATATGGCTACAAATGACCAAAAAAAACTTTTTTTATACTTTGTCTATATTTTTATATTAGTATATTTCTCTGTTTGTTGCGGGTAATCTCCAAAACGGCTGGACCTATATTTACGGGAATTTTACTTTTTACTGCCAGATAGTCGAAATTATAGCGGTTGACATGTTCTATTTTATTTTTCCGCGGTTTCGTCCGCATGGCTATTTCCAAAATGGTTGGACCGATTTTCACGGGGTATTTACTGGTAGATAACAGACCTTAAAAAAGTAATTAATAATCTCAGGAACTACCAGTCCGATTTGAGAAAATCCTTCGGTTTTAAATAACTCATTTATCGAGGAAGGCTACAGGCTATATATCATCACGCTAAGACCAATAGAAGCAGAGCACCAATGAAGAACGTTTCAAAATCGGGCACTTTTTTCCTTTTGAGAGATTTCGTTAGTAGTAGTAATAATATTCGTTCAATAGGACAGGCGAAGGAATTAATCCATACTGCCAATTCTGAAGTTGTCAATATAGGTATTTCTTATATATCCTTTAATCAATTTTATTCCATGTCTAAGTTACAATAAAGGCATAAGCGCCAAATCTTCTATATAATATGTCGTACATTATTTTAACCATCATTATTATTTTCTTAGTCTTCATAATCATAAAACAAAATTGTTCAAATAAAGATTTCGTTAGCGTTAGTATTATATACGTTGCCATGGTAACGTGGTAAGTTTCTATCGCAAACATTTTCGAAGTTTATTTTGTTTTCCTATGGAAAAAGTTTATACTACTTTTATTTCTAATTTTTTATTTGTTCTCTATTACGTATTATAAAAATAAAGTTTATGTATGTACAATTAAAATAACAACTTTTTGATGAATGGATATGGCTACAAATGACCAAAAAAAACTTTTTTTATACTTTGTCTATATTTTTATATTAGTATATTTCTCTGTTTGTTTGTTTGTTGCGGGTAATCTCCAAAACGGCTGGACCTATATTTACGGGAATTTTACTTTTTACTGCCAGATAGTCGAAATTATAGCGGTTGACATGTTCTATTTTATTTTTCCGCGGTTTCGTCCGCATGGCTATTTCCAAAATGGTTGGACCGATTTTCACGGGGTATTTACTGGTAGATAGCAGACCTTATAAAAAGTAATTTAGGTTTTTTATTCGCCTTCGGCCGCAGTGGAATATCCGTAATGCTTGAACTGATTTTCACGGGACTTTCACTGGAAGATAACTCACCTTATAAGAAGTAACTATTTTATTTTGTTTCTCAAGACTTTGTCCGCAATATCCTACTATCTCCTAATTGATTGGACCGACTTTCACGGGGCTTTTACGGGCAGATAACTAGCGGGCTCGGAAGACGTTATACGGACGGAGACGGATAATAAAATGAAAACCTTGACAACCTTCCCCATAAATTATCATTCTATCTACTGGAGAAAATCTGGTAAAAAACTGGTGAAAATGGTAGCTTTTGAATTTATCGCGAACAGATATGCTGACAGAGGACTTTTTTAACCGACTTCGAAAAAGGAGGAGGTTACTATGTTCGGTTGTATATATTTTTTTCATGCATGTTAATCGATATTTTAGTTAATTATGAACCGATTTTAATGATTCTCTTTTTATTTGAATTAGTACACTATGTAGTGATTGACTGCTACCTATGTATTAGTCCATGTGAAATTGATGACGTGAGACGTGTGCCTTACTGACTCCAAGAATAAATATACATAATTGAAAGTCATATATTTGTATGTAATATGAATTATATCATCTTTTTGGTCAATTTGGCTGCCATATTGTCTTATTTACCACGTTTGCTTCTACATAACTCAGTTATTATAGCAACGTATAAGAATAACTTAAGTATATCGACAATACGGGCATATTATATCTATCTATAAAATAAAAGATTTAAGATATATTGTTCGATAATGTATAGCTTATAATTTTCATTACTTTCTTATATAGTGTTAGTGAGTACTGAGTTTGGTATATAGTAGGTTGAAGTTCCAGTTATGTTGCTGATGATAAATCCCATCCCACTCGATATACTATTTGTATTCATATATCTAATGTACACGTTACATGTTACAGTTGGCGTGAGTGTCGTAGTTACAAATGTTTTTGAAAAAACTTTTCTGTAATGTACACACCCACTCACAATTTTCCATTTCTTTAATACATTTTTTAAAAAGCGCGTGCGGATCCGCGGGTAACAGCTAGTATAATAATA
>MU160242.1:67581-80346 GCA_015888305.1 Antheraea pernyi
GTATCCAATGTCAGTTGACCTCAGATCTATATGATCAATCATATGAAATTGGGTTCAGCTTAGGTTGGTGATGCAGTTTGTACACGTCTGCGCAGGTATATAAAGCGCGCCGAGAGCCGCGCCGCTGCTTCGTAGTCCGGTGAAGCTGTAAAGACCTTAACAGGTCAATAGCATAGTCAGTTCAAGAAAAAAAAACGCGCCGCTGCTTACAGCATTCAATTATTCGCAGCAAACGCACGTATTCCGGAGGCGCATGGCGTAACAGTTGCATTCGATAACACTGACTGTTTGCATAGTTCATCTATTTTATCTATCTTCTTCTATATACATACATATAATAAAAATGAAGTGTGTGTATGTAACATCAAAATAAATTTTTTCACTGATTGGGTATGAAAGTATACACGCTTCTGATAACAAAAATGCAATTTTGAAAATTTTTGTTAAATTAGTTTCAGGTGATTTCCCACGCGACTTGGAAAGGTTAGGTCACGTCATTGGAAGCTGATTTTGCTTAGGTAGAATTATTTGCACTGTGACAGCTGTCGTAAGGGACATTTAGGATAACACAAACACAATTCAACCCACGTGCATACGACACTGATACGTCACAGAGCTCTTCCCACGACTGTTCGAATTAATTTAGGTATAACAAATAGCTACAAAATTACATTAAATATTAAAACTATCTATATATGGTAACATTGAGTGATATTTATAAAAGTATGAGTCAATCATGCAATCGTCATAAATTAACGGATCAGTCAATCAAAACTAATCAAGCATCAATAATAAAAGAGTTTGCCTATAACAGCAGATACAGAAAAGCACGACTGAATATAAATACGAATTATCTTTAGAGATGCAAACGCTCCGACGAATCACGCGAAAATGATCCTCGCTCCTTGAGTATTATGCTTTTTATATGTTTCGTCCGTTTTGAGGGTAGATCTTAATGTTTTTGACGGCACACAACGGCAACGGTTTGACAGATTTAGTTTTCCATCACAATATTACCTTGAAATACGATTTTTAGAATACTACACTTAAAATGAGAAGTAGCTCTTAGTAGTTTATAAGAAAATAAAACTCCTAGATATTGTAAGTGGCGACCACGAACATAATACGCAGCGTAAACAGACCTGCCACTACGTTAACCGACAATATGATGAAGATTGCGGAAACCCACTGGATACGAGTGGCTTAAGATACCAATAGTTACGGAAATATCTAGAGGAGACCTATATCCAGCAATGGCGTCTTTTATCAGAATTTATGTACACCACAAATAATCGTAAATCCAAATCCTTAACTTTCCTTTGCTCTTATCATACCTGTTCGTTGACACCAAAAAGCTAGGAGCAACTTCTGTCCTACATTACAAATATCTTATTCTTCATCTTGCACTTCTCCGTCTAAGCTGTATCGGCTCAACGTGTTTTCTTTTTTGTGTTGAAAATAAAGAATATGACTTAATGTTCTGTGACTAGCTAACTAGCTAACGTCTGTCCTTGGGATCTCCTTGATTGTGTCCACCAATGATCACTAAATGGCCTCTATTATTACCTTAAGGTCTTCCAATACTACTTTAGAAATATATAAAGCCGTGTACATTCAGAAGTCATTATTAGAATACTCATCATGTCTCAACAACCTAGTTATTCTAAAGAAGGTAAATAAATATACGAAAAGATAAATATATACGAGTACCACAATACTGCCGTTCAAGAAATGAGAGTTGCATCTGTCATTTTTACGTACCAATAATTGGATACAGAATAAGAGAATCTGATAGTTTTTCTTTACTTCATATGAGCTCTTCTCAAATTACATTTAATCGAATTATACGTATCTCACTAAAGGCACAGACTACAACCATTTTCGACTTTCCTACTTCTGTTTTATTTAGATGCACTGCTTTTTCTTACGCCAGCAGAAAAGTAACTCGGTGGATCTTGGTTGGCGCAAGTACGATTAATAAAACCTTTTTGCTATTAGAAATTTAATTCACGACAATGTTATACAACCTTTAACTATAAATGGAGGATCTAAGGATTCTTCTTCTTCTTCTTACTCTTATCCTAACTGAGTAGGGTCGGGACAACATATTTGTCATGTGTAATGTATGATTTGGCTTAATTTTTACGATCGGCCGTCCGTCTTATATCAACCGTTCTTGGGATTATTTTGTTGTACCTCTATATGTTTATGGTTATTATATATAATTACAAATTATAGTAAGATCTTTTAGCTTCACAATTTAAAGGAGGATCTTAGGATTATAAATGCTAAAGTGATTAGCGAACATCAGGTGGACTGCAAATTTTCTACTTAATAAAACAAAAGAATATCTGGGCAAACAAAACATCGATAAAGAATCTTCAGTCGTAAAAACAACAGTACAATACTCATTAGCAAAATGAAAAGCATCTCGACACGACAAGAGAATAAGAACTTTCGCCCTAATAAAGAATTGTTATGGCCGCGGACCGACACAGTAAGAAATTTCGTAATAAAACGTAACCGTATTATTATCGGGCATCTGTGTATAAAATTCCTCTTGGGCAAATTATTTTTAAACATGAATACAGAGATTAACGAGACTTTGTATTATTCATTTATGAAGGTTTTTCTTTAACGACTTTGGATTCAGGAAGTTTTTATAACTTTTTATTTACAACGATTTAAAAAGTATGTTTGGTAACATATTTCCATATGCCATTGGTAATTTTTATGACAATGAGAATATCTAACATTTTGACTGCCACATTGGTCATATTGACTGGCCACAGTTTTTCCTGTCATGCCACAGCGCGGTGCGGTGGTAATTGGTGACCAGAGCGCTTAATTGTAAAAATTCATCCCTGGCTTCCTAAAATAATCATGTGATTACGACGTGGCAGTTAAAGTGTTAACTACGTAACCAATTATCATGAAATTTTGCATGCATATTGTCAAGATTACAAAAAAAAAAGGAAAAACTCCTTACTTAATACATATCCCATCACATGATTTCAAGGCAGCCAGTACGCAAATTAAGATATAATAACTCTGAGGTGTTATGCCGCGCTACCATGGCAATCGACGTGGGATGAATTAATGAGCCAAAGTTTCTAATAAAGGAAGATATCGAGTTCAAACTCTAGCAAGATAAAATCTAAAGGAAGATATCGAGTTCAAACTCTAGCAAGATAAAACCTAACTGTAAATTTATCTCCAAATACCAATCTGACTGTTTCAATAGCTACTTTTCATAGTAAAATACGTAACGCATCATCATCTTCAACTAAATTTTCATTATATATACGTTTAGATCGAGCCATCCGCTAAGCTATTAAAGATAATTGAATAAACAACGCGGCCAACGCTACCTGGCTTATAAATAATTTAAATATATTTGGTTCTATAAATTCTACCGACAAAGTTTCTAAGCTTCGGTGATGTATAGTCTTCTTATGCAAAGTTAGAATGAATATGAATAAGGTATTTCAAGGTGTAGTACCTATATTAATTTATACAATTAACACTGAAATAACTCATGGTGGTTATGATTTGTGGTTTCTTGTTAGGTTAATAGGCTCTTGGTATTAAACGTCGATACGTGGACAAATATGGCAGTATGTTGAGCCTAAAATGGGGAGAAATTTTGAGGAACTGTATTGGGAATAATAATAAGTAATTTGCGACATATTTCTTACGTAATTTGTGGTGACGATCACTCAGCTCACTAGAAATAAAATATCATCGCAAGTATAAATTGTTTATGCTGTATTAAATAGTAGAATTTATATTTTATTTTATGCTTGATGTCATAATTACATCACAGCGAGGTGTAAGGTGTAGGTCCAAACCTTGGAATAAGCGAACTTTGGTTAAAAAAAGGTTCGTAATGAAACCATGGCATTTTCTAACGTGCCCGTAGTTAACTGCAAATATAAGATTTATCGCCATGCACCTGTTGGTGTGTTCCATTTAATATATATATGGCTACGTGATTATTTAATATCAGTTGAAATTGACCACAATGAATAAAAAAGTAATTCCCAAGCGGCTGACTGATAAATCCAAACCTGAGGAAATTATGTCTTTGTGTAAATACGGTGCGTGTAATGTAATTTTAACCCTCGACTTCCATCATAATTGCAGTTTGGTAAATGAACGTATACAGGACAAACAATTATATATTAGTAGACTTCATCTGTTTACAGAACATGTACGCTGTCTGCCATCCGTTATATCCAGATCTTCGTCTCCTAATCCTGAGGGAGCAAGCGGACCCATCACATATATTACGATTATCCGTGGCTTTCGAGTACTGTCGCTGCTATGACGTGACTGAGTGATCAAAAGAATACAGAGTTGACATTTGTCCACTCTTTTCTATATTAGGTGGATTTATTACAGCTTAGATATCGTGGTCTGGTGAAGCTGTTAAGACCTTGCTAGGTCAATAGCATAGTGAGTTCGAGATAAAAAAAGCTATTTATGATTTAAACGTTGACATACTCGTATATATTAGATATGAGGGTGGACGTTCATTCGCACTTTCATTTGGAATTGTTTGGCCTCTGTCATGGTCTCACTGCTACAAAAAACGTTTGATTTATTTGCGCTGCGTATACCTGAGGAGTTAAATCTAAAACTAGTATTAGTAAGAGCAAAATATTAGTGACTGAAATAATAAGAAGTAATTAACGCGTCTTTGGCAGATGGTTGCATCTAACATCGGTTGACAATGTTGATATATAACTGTAAGATAGAAAAGTTTGAATCAATTAAAATACGTTGCACATGAATCTGTAACAACTACAATTTACACGTATTTCACTTCGTCACATTGATATATATGACACACATACTAGCTGAGGGGCCACGCGTTGCTGTGGTTCAGTTATTACATGTCGAATTCAAATTATGATTATTAGAACGTGGCACCAGTGATGAGCTGTCTATAACAGTCGGTCCTACAGTTTTCTGCTAAAAAACTAATTTAAAGCGGCATTTTTTCTAGACTGATGAAATTTACAATTATTAAACAATAATCAACAATGACGATCATTGAATTTGTAAGTAAAAAATATTGAGAATCAAATATTATTAATTAATCGAAATATAATTTGTCCTATCTCTGAAGTTTTAGCAAACTATACATAAATTCCATGAAGATCCGTTGAGCAGGTTCAGAATTCATCGTGGACAGACATCATGACACTGGATTTTCATATATTTAACAAGATAATAATAAGTAACTAAGTAAGCAACACATTTACCCTTTTTTAAATTATTCTATTAATAACTGGTCTTGGGGCTTTCGTATTTTTGAGGCTGAAACAGCGCTAAGCCTGTGATGATCACATGACGTTATGTGTTTTAAGTTTAAATTCTTAAATTGATTTAGAGAATGTCCCCTCTGCGTACTATTTAATCTAGAAACGTGACCAAACCGCATCTTTATGAAAAATGGACGGGAAAATATTCACGATTTTCAATGTCCAAATGTGGGCCTAACGACTTTTCATAGGCACCATCCTTGAATATAAATAGAGTTGTGATTATAAGAGGAGCGTCTGTTAAATTGCTTGAATAAACGACTTGACGGAGAACGCTAAAAGGCTTTTAACACAATGAGATTGTGCAAACAGAATAGCATCACAAATCCAAATGGATACCGATAAAATACTTACATTAAGTGACAATAATTGTTACATATATAGAAGGTTATAAATAGGAGAGAAGTTAAAAATATATCTTAATACTTGATGGGTTTCTACAAGTTACATGATCGCCGTACATAAGGTGTAAAACACACAAATGTAGTTCTTAAGATACAATACAATTATTTTCATAAGAATAAAGCAACAGGCATCAGCTAGTTTTAAAAAGTAATCAAAATTAGAACACTTCAAAAACATATTTCCCTTTGAAAAAGTCTTTTTAGCCAATGATAAATAACTGACAGCAACAAATAAATCTACGGTGTAAGGTTTGCTTGTCAATATGCATTAAGAATTTTTTCATTGCTTCTATATCTTCACAGAATACAGATTTTACTGCAAACTCTCACCTGATTTTAAGTGTCGATAGACATACAAGTTAAGTATCAAAGAGACTCAGCCCCAATTCCAGTTACTTGTAGGGGCTTGTGATGATAGATTTTCGATTTGAGAGAAATATTACATAGTTTATAGAGCCGATTTAGTTGCGTAGGGACATAACCTCGCTGAGTGTGTTCTACCGTTGAGTGTTCTGAAGAGTTATTTAATTTAATCACTTCCTCCCCTTTCCACAAACGAACCACGCGCGCTGGGTTTCGGAGCAACAGTTTTATGGTAAATTGTATATCGGCATGAACTAAAAAGTTAGCAACATCTTATCTTTACCGTACCGTGTATCGTGCCAGTGTGTTCTCTTCTTCCTATAACATGAGGTCCATCAAGCGTAACGTGAAGAGAAGCCTAAGCAGGTCGCGATCACAGCGGCAACCGGCGATGGATAATTCTTCTCTTGGTAGTTTGTCGTTTATGGATTGTGTTGTGCTTACCATCAGATATAGTGCAGTCATTTTGCCGTGCTTCAATAAAAGAAAAAACAATCAATTAAATACCAAATATGTCTGCTTCATAAGTTAGTATACATTTATTAGGTAAACGTGATTGCGACATCATAAGGAAAAATATACATTACAATTTAAAGGCTTCCCTTCAGGAAAAAGTTGCGGTCAGTATTTAGCTTCACACACGAATATACTTGTTTCAATATATATTAATAATTATCATCAATTTTCACTACGAAACCGGCATAGTAAATATAATAATAACGTTATTTCCATGGGCCGCATATCTACAAACGCATAAATCGTTCCTAGACAGCAGGAACAAAAATTTATGTGCCAGCCTGTGCCAGGGAACGCCTTACTTTGCCACGAGGTGCAATTCAAAAGTGAAAGCGGGAAGCAAGAGAAATTACAAGAGAATACATACAATCCTTGTTGAATAATTAATGTCTGTTCCGTAGTTTTGTTATCTGTAGTAATTTATATGTTAGCACAAATATGTTTGTTTACATATTACTTTATCTTTTAAAAGGAATGTGTCTGTCCACAAGTTTTCGTGAACGCACCTTTAAAAACGTTCGCAAGTGCTGCCCTCTAAGGCAACACAGTTTATCTTTGAATCTAGCAACATACAAAACCGCTCTGAGTTATCTGCGCTAATAAACATTGCAAAACCAGTACAGATATCTAACAAACCGTTAAACGAAATCAAGTGGCAGTGTAGACTTTGTGTCCTACTATTAACAAACCAGCGATCTAAGCCACGAACCAAGCCGGGGTACCCCGAAGAAGAGGATCTCCTAGTGCGGGTGAGTGGTGGATACAGTCCTCCTAAATTCATTTCCTATACAATATCTATGTAAAAGAGTAATAAGCCTTCATCCTAAAAACTTCCTCATCTACACTATTAAGAGGATTTAATGGTACTTACATATTAACGCCACCGCAGTGTGCCAGCTGACCGCAGCCGAAACAGCAAGACAGAAAAATTGAGAAAATTAAATAGTACACCTATTAATATACACGGCAAGATATCAATCACAGGGTCCCGGGTGTAGATTTTCTGCACTCGACCAACTTCAGTTGCGGTGGCGTTAAATCGTAATTCGTTCGAGGCAATGTGACTGATATCGTCAGTCTCGGTTCGGTCAGGTTAGGCTAGATTTGAAAAGCGCTACCAACATCCGCGCGCTGCGAGACGCGCAGCGTACCGTGGCGTTGAGGGCGATACGAGGATACCGCACTGTGTCCTCAGCGGCGGCCATGGCGCTGGCCGGCTCCCTTCCCTGGGAGCTGGAGGCGGAGGTGCTTGCCGCCGTATATTAATATAGAAACGGTTAAGAAACGGTTGGGGGAGCCTCCAGCTCCCAGAGAAATAGAGGAAATGAGAAGAGCGACGAGGGAGGAAGTTGTGGAAAGGTGGAGGCGGGACCTAGCGGACGCGCGGTACGGTCGATACACGATCAACGCCGTCCGCCCGGTCCTGCCGGATTGGTGTAAAAGGATGGGGCTCCCTGACGTTCCGTCTGATGCATGTCCTGACCGGGCATAGTTGCTTCGGTTTACCAACCTGCACCGGATAGTACGCAGTGAGCCGAACCATTAGTGTGGCGTTGACCCGGACACAGCAACTCTGACTGCGGCGGTAGGGCAAGATCTCTCACTGCCGAGCGTGGTTGCGGCTATGCTCGGCAGTGAGGAAGTGTGGAATGTAATGGCCTCCTTCTATGAGGAAGTCGTCTCGCAGAAGGAGGCGGCAGAGAGGGTCCGTGAGCAGGATCCTCAAAGTGACCCTCTCCACCAACGGAGGACAGGCAGGAAGAGGCGGCAGTTTGACCGCCTCCTCCCACCGGTGCCGGACAAGGGAGGGTGAGTCATCAGTGAGATGCTTAGAAGCTGGTTTATTATCTTACATATAAAATGTAGGTGTTTTTTATTCTTCTTCTTGTAAAAGAGTTGACCAATTTTGACGTTTTCTTCTACTTATATGGTAAGTGAGGTGGTTTTTAGCACTATAGTTGGACCTGATAGGTAATTCTATTGTCGATATCCAATATTTTAATTTCCGGAAAAAGGTGTGTGTGCGATTCACATACGATAGAAGTGCAACTTCAGTAAATCGACAAAATAATGAGGTGAATATATATAACAAGGATAAATACAAAGTTTATTCGTTTAAAAATTATTATTTAGCACAACAAGATATAAAAATATTCACAAACACTTCATAATAACAAATTCAAATTCATAATAACAAACCACGCTGACTTCTTACTAAAAAGCTGTAATACGCAGCCGCATATAGTGTACAGTAGTATTAGCTCACGTACTTTTCACATATACTAACACATGTTAAATGCTCAAATACAAGCAAATATTAAACAGTGTGCAATATACATACACTCCGACAATTGCTCTCTCGTTCTGGCTCATTAATTGTTGTATATGTGTCTCTTACCTGTCGTTTTTCCGTTGCATCCTGTTTGCAACACCGACATTTGCTCGCTCGCTCTGGCTCACAAATTTTTATATATATGTCTCTTACCTGTCGTTTTTTTCCGTTGCATCCGGTTTGAAATCACAACAATTCGAAAGAAGTTTCACTTCAAAAATGTTTTGGGAGGTTTTCACTAGAAGATTAATTTAAAATATCAATCCCTAAAAATATAGTAAGTATAACTGGGTATACCTATTGGGTATTCTCTAATATCGTTATAATAGAATCGCTTATGACTCGGACCACATCGGGCAACCCAAAAACTTTACTATTGATGTTATAATATAAAGACTAAAGGTCATAGTGGCTTAGAGTCAACTGTGGCTTGAGTTAACATTTTGACATTTGGTATTTGTTATAACATATACATGTCGTTAGTACAATATTTCTTATTACAGAATGCAGCCATAAATAAGTTGTTCACAGTTTAATTAAAACATATATTATAACAAGTTTCTATGGCAAATCTATCATGAGAACAGTTTAGTTTTTTTCTAGTACGATAGGCACCGAAGAAGCTTTTGCCAATGTCAATTATATTTCCATAGAATTTTCTCACAATTTCCATGGATTGAAATTCTTAACTTAGTCAATGCTAACTCTTTCTAAGCCTGTGCATAATAACTGAATTATCGCGTAAAATATCATAAAAATTGCTGAATATTAAATTTCCGATAAATATCCCATAGACTTTAACGTTATGACAGCCGATAAATTAACAAGGGAACCAAAATTAAAGATAGAATGATTATAGGTAATTATTAGTGGCTTGTTATAATTTTGCAATGTTGTTTATATTAACAAAAGTAAATAAATACCTACACAACAGTCCTACACAAAAGTATATATTATATTTTATTAAAATACTATTAAAGTTTTCCTCACTTCCCATCCAAAACCCATGGAGCTGCAAAGGCCCTTCATAGCACCAGTGAATATTCAGCTTAAAAATAAATAAATAATTAAAAAATATTTTGTACAACAAGCTTTTATACAAACGCGTTAAAACAACTTCAATGTGTATGTCGGCCATATTGTAATTAGCAACTCTGTTTTTATTCCATCAAGACTGAGCAAAGATAGAAAATGCGTTTATGGCGAGATTTAGGAACGTCACGTAGTGTGTTTTAGATATTATTCATAATCTTGTGTTATTTAGCTCTATATTTTTTGATATCGGTGGTGTTTTACGTAACATAGTTTGGTTATTTCGCACAAGTGAAGTGGATGGGAAATAACAGCACGGAGTATGGATTCTGATTCTCCACAAAAACTCCTTGGAAAGTTCCAGCAAGATGACCACCATCTTGTTAGTACATTGAAATTATTGCAAGAAAGTTGTAATATCACTACCTAGTCGATATTGGGTCGTAGCCAAAAAAAATGTAAAACTACAGAGTTGTTGTTTACAGAAATTGATTAATTCAGCTTACAAGGTATAATCTAAATAAACTAACAAACATTGCAAGCAAAATAGAAGCTTAATAAAAAATATAAGGAACTTTCTTCTTTCGACCGTTCACATGTCTGTAGACACTGATTAGTATGTTTACTTTATCATTAATAGTTGATTGGTCTCAGGCGATTAAATGTTATCGGTGACGTAATTCATGATGTCATAATTTTAATAACGTTTGTCATTGTATTGATTTCTCAGTTCTTCATAACGTGAAGAAAATAGTAACTACGCCGTCCCTTTTAAGCGACAGTAAAAAGCGTTTTATATACCCCTATGTAGAACATTTATTTTTATGTTGTACCCATAAATTTATACTGGCTTTTATTCTGTTTATGACTCGAATTGAGGTGTGGTTTCATAGTATAATGGATGTCTAGGTTTTATATACACTGCGCGAGATGAAATACGTGATTGGTGGTGAAAAAAAAAAACAACTCTAGTATGACTCTGAAGCTCATCTAGTTTTTTTTTCGAACAGTCTACGTTATTGGCCCCTTAAGACATTAACAGCTTCACCGGACTACAGCTCATCTAGCTACTAACTGCTAGATAGATATATTTAATAAATCACTGTGGTTTTTACATTTCAAGTGAAATAATTATGCTACTTTCCATACGACAGTTATAAATTAGAATTGGTGCTACTTTTTATATACGATGAAAATAGTGAAAAACAAACAGGAAACCACTTCTGAATTTCATGGAGCATGTGGTGCAAATTGCAAAAAAAACTAAATAATAAAAGACTAGGAAAATGGAATTGTAGCAATTTGCAGATGCAGAGGAATGTGAAAAAAATCGGCATACCAAAAGTTGTGAATAAAGTCTCGCATTCCGTGCGGGGGGAAAACGGGGACTTAAAAAAATAAACTATACGCTAAATACCCACAAATTATAATTATCAAGGGAGGTATTTAAACGTTTGGGTAGTATATATCATAATATTTATTTTGTCTCTGTATATTATATAGACCGAGGAGATGAAAAAAAACATTCTCAACACTAGTGCTTGTAGTAGTCTAAAATAATTGCGGTCGTAGTATCATAAGAATGTTAAAATATAGCAAGTCTTTATCACCTGTGAAATAGCAATGGTAGATAATTATTTCACTGCTATACAAATACATCAAAAGAACTATAATTATTCCAAACTTACTTTTTAAAACCCCAAGGTTGAAAATCTGTTTCCAAGCACTTAGCAACTTGATCCAGAACCATTACAGATGTCAGTGCTTTTTTACGCTAAAATCTACACAATATAACAAAATATACTAAGGCACTATGAGAAATCATAACAAATATGATAAATATGTGGATATAATTTCACACGTTATTTAATTTCAAATTAGGCATAGCTTGTATTATGACAAATAAACAGCAATGCACACGTGCTAGCAGCTGCCCTTTAGTTTGTCCACCTTTTTACAATTTATGATTTTTTTTTTAACGTGGGGAAATCCCTTATGGATTCGCCATCCTTCCGGGGGAGAGGGTGGGTTATGTCTGAGTCGCACGGACTAAAACCCCACGGTGTACCGACAGACCGTTTTGTGGGGGCGGCAAGGGATCTTTCAAGCTAATCAACCTTGTAAAGCCGCCCGGAAGGTGACCGCCGATCTCCTACCTATAGAGGGGCAGACGGAGAGGCCGAGAGGCGGAGAGGGCCGCTTTGAGGGTCTGCCTCGCAGAAAGAGGCCATCGCTCGCCAAGCCTGCCTGTGATAAGTCCGTTCCCACGGCCGCCGCCAGAATGCGGCACTGCTCCCCCCACCCAGCACACTCGGACAGAGTCGCAAGCTTAATTGTACTTACACTAAGGGAAACTTTAATATATTCAATGTTCAGAAATAGTGATTTTTTTTAAGAGATCAAGACAGTATTTTGTTTTTAATTTTTTTAACCTCTTCGTTTCGACATGTGCTTAGAAAAAGGGTTTACATGTTTTATTTAAATAACTAACTAATATTATTATAAACGCGAATATGAGTTTTTTTGTTTGTAACGCTTTCATACCTTAACTGAATGAACTGAATAACTAAAAAGCAGTAGATACGTCATAGGCGCTTCGACAGCGCCTTGCTAAAATGTGGCTACCTTTTTTTTTTTAACGTGGGGAAATCCCTTATGGATACGCCACCCTCCCGGGGGAGAGGGTGGGTTATGTCCGAGTCGCACGGACTAAAACCCCACGGTGTACCGACAGACCGTTTTGTGGGGGCAAGGGATCGTTCAAGCTAATCAACCTTGTAGAGCCCCC
>MU160243.1:7137-17765 GCA_015888305.1 Antheraea pernyi
TGGTGTTAAGTAATCACCACCGTCCATAGACATTTGCAAAACCAAGGGAGTCGCAATTGCGTTGCCAGCCTGTGTTGGAGAAGGAGGAAGGGGAAGAGAGGTAGGCCTCCGGTAGCTGTCGGTAGACAACCTATAAGTGCTTTGCGACAGATTTTCAACTTGAGGGTGGTAGCTAGACAGGCGGAAAAAGCCCTACTACTTTGCTATTGTTCTCTGGCGATGTTTCTTCTTACCGAAGGCTCATCTATATCACAAAAATTTGAATCCACATTCACTGATGTTCGAACACATTACCATTGTACTAACATTGCTTCACCATTAAATTCTGCATTTATATTTAATTGCAATTTTCATAGGTTTGAATTGAATAATTGAAATTTCTGTCTAAGAGAAAGTAGTACATTTTAAACTGTCCCATTTATTATTAACAAAAAATATCAAAAAGAACATAAACCAAATCTGAAAGGTGGTTCTTTGGCCTTCGACCCTTGACTGGAGCGAACTTACTTAACAACGAATAACATTATAAAATGGGGATACATACCAATACATCAAATAAATCAGATTCTACAGAAGCAATTAATATATCTATATAAAATAGTTTCTAACAATAATAATTGATAGGTAATAAATTTAATTAAATACGAAGTAAAATTACCTAAATATTAAAAAAATACAACATCAAGACAATACCTACTGCTAAACATTGAGATGTCAATTAATAAAAACTGTACAAATTCTAATAAAAATATTGAAAGAGAGAGAGGTGAGAGGTGCAAATTTGTAAATTCGTGTTCATGTTAATGTGGGTAATGATTAATGCCTGTTGTTATACAAAAATTCCCATGATTGTTAATATTAATATAAGGTTAAATATTTTAAATTCTTTTTCAAAAGCGTTATAAGAGATCAAATTGAAAAAAAAATCTTATATCCCATTTCTGACGCTGATGAAGGAATATTTATAAGTCAAAACTAACTTCCATTTCTATTTACAAAAAATATATTAAAACTAGCCGATATCTGTGACCGCGTTCAATTCAAAATTCATTCTTCCACGAGAACTGTATTTCATCTGGATTAAACCCTCGAATTCCGAATTAAGATTTAAATCTCAAAATGGCGGATGTTATGTTTTGTTTTTAAAACTATATTTTGACTCGTGCAATCATAGCATAAGCATATTATTTACGTACATTCCTTTCTATGTACCTTAAACCTAATGTTCTCGGTACTCGAGGGGTCAATTGTGAACCGTATCTAACTTTTGTAATTATAATTCTGTTATTTCTATTTAACCTCTACGTTCTCTTACTACTTACTACGTTAACTCTCTTAAATTTTATTATTATTGCTGTATTAGCTGTATTAGGGTAACACTGGGTTGATTGTCATTTCATATATTGTGAATTGGTCACGTGAATGACCTAAATTAAATAAAGTGTGTACTTGTTCAAATATATTCCGAACCTCAAGATACAATAACGGCTTCGTCTCTATTGAAAGTAACCATATGTATAGTAAATAATATTTACGTAAGAACTACTGGATGGATTGTCACGAAACTTAGTGTAACAGTAGTTTATACACCGGTATAACATATAGGACATGTTTTACATATATATCATATTCGTATATATGTATATCTTATTTATAAGAAAACATAAAAGAGAAGACATTTACGCAAGAACTACCAATTTTCACGAAAGTTCGTAAAATTCGCCAGGTTACAGATATTGCCATTACTAGGTTGGTTTAATTCGCTTACTTCCATAGCTCAATATTATATGGTAATTTGTTGTGGGAGATAGCAGTTGAGTTACATACCATATTCCTACTCAAAAAACGGGCAATACAGCAATACATTTATAACATGAGGTTTCGTGAATCATTCTTAAAAATCCAGAAATTTTGTATCTTGACTTTGGCATTATATGTACAGACAGAACTATTTGTTAACTACGGTATCATTTTATTAAATAAAAATAAACCTCAATAAGATCTCCGTTTTAGGTTTTTATTACGATTTATATTTTATTTTAAAACTTTTTGTTTAGGATTTTTAGGTTACCTGTCATTAGTGTCATTCATAAGTGATATGTGACAGTTCCAACCGGACTCCAGGCCCATTTTCTCACTGAAAACCCTCGATCGCAGTTCATTTTCCTTGCTAAAGTGCACGAAACGTATACACGCGCGTTCCAACCGCTCAATCAGTTCGACCATATCGCTCTGAGCCTGATATTGCATAGTCACCATTCCTATAAAAACCTAAACAAATCATTATTACTATAGAGTGTACATTTTTTTTTTGGCAACCCGTCTTCTAGTAGATAATTACTGTCATTGTCGAGTAGGTAATAAGGTAGGTAATAAATAAGGTATTACAAGTTTTTTTAATGAACTAACAAGATTTTGGTCTTCTTTTTAGAACTTTCCAGGGAGTATTTGTAGCAAGTCAGAATCCATGCTCCCCGGTATTATTTCCTATACTTTTCCCAATAATTGTGCACAATAACCAAACTATATTCCGTAAAATACCACCAATATTACAAAATAGAGAGATTATGAATAAAAAATCCACTACATTATATTCCAAGATCTGGCTAAATACTCTATTGTTCATTACTACTTCCGGTACCGCTATGACATACCCGAGAGGCGAAACTACAACGCCACCGGAAGATTACCATATTAGAGATATATCGGGGTAGCCACTATTGACCTGCGATACCGCGCTAATGACTATATCAGGGGAGCCACTATTGACCTGCGATACCGCGCTATTGACTATATCGGGGGTGTTACTAATGACCTCAAACGCTATTGGTTGAAGTTATCGGCTGTTCTTTATTCACCCTTGTGTGAGACGTTATTGGTTGGAATTCGGCATATAAAAGGCAAGATCTTGTTGATCTGGACGCACACCTATTTATTTATTTATTAGTTATTGGTTTCCCTGACCGACCATACGTATTTTGTAACACTATGTATAGATATTGCAAGTATTGTATTTATAAATTAGACGGTGTCCGCGTGAGAATAGCTAGATCGTTTCATTGGTCTTCTCTTTTTTATGTCACTTTTGTTATCTCTCTTGTAATATTTCCTAGTTTTAATATAAATATGAAAAAATATTAATTAATATTACTAGCGTAATTGTAATTTAGGAAGCCCTCTGGAGAATTTTAACATTGATGTACAAAAAACACATCTTTGACATATGACCATAATAGCTTTTGATTTGTGTAAAAATGTTTAGTAGGTATGTGTAAATTTTACATATTACATATTTTGTACTATATTAGACGGCTTTAATCATAAATGACCAAAAGAGTATGTATTAAATTTAAATAATGTATTAGCGATATATTTATCAATTTTCCATGACCTACTTGATTGCACTGCATGTCAAAATAACCTTCCGCGTCCTTTACATCGTCGTCTGTCACCTCGTTAAATAATAATGAATCTGAAAAATAAGTAATTGTATTAACAATCGCTACATATTAAAGAACAAAGACCCCTACCGCGTCTGTTCGCGATAAAGTCAATTTTCATGCAGTTGAAATAGTAGATAAAGTGATTCTAGAGGAAAAGGTTTAGGTATATAACGTCCGTCAGGTCCGCTAGTTTATCATATATCTGTTTTAAAGTTGTGGCGGTCAAACCATTTGACTGGTGGAATATCATTGCGATGTCCGCAGGTTCGAACCCCGGATTTTTCGGAATTCATGTATATTTACTAATTTAAAATGGTAACCGTATCGGCTGACGGTGAAGGAAAACATCGCGAGGGAACCTGAACCAGAGAAATGTTTTTTGTAGTAATACTATATGTGGCAAAACGCAGAACTGTGGATTTCTCAGAGTTTGAAACCGCCAATACGTCGTGAACTGGCGTGGTGGTTATGTCCATAGTATACTTCGCCTTCGGGAAGAGGCATATGACCCTATAGTAGGCCTCTTAAAGGCTGATGATGATGATATATCTGTTTTATATGTATGAAAAAAAAACGTTTGATTTTTTATGGATATAGGAAAATGCAGCCAAGTTCTTCAATTAGTACAACTGCAGCTGTCGCATTTTGGTTAGCTTTTACTCGTGTATAATTCAGGCAATGACAGCTCAATAATAAGTATAAAATTGTTGCTTATATTATTTTACTATTGATTATCTGTTGTCCGTTGTTATCGACTATAACAATGGTCGGCAAGTGTTATTGCAATGTGTGAAAAACCAAACATTATGCGACAATCACGTTGTGTTAAAAAAAAACATTTTACATTAAAAATTAATAAAGTTTTTATTACCGTTATTATATAGCAATATGCTACACAATATAAAACACCAAACTACTGAACAGCAGAATAATTGACAACATTTTATAACAACGGGTTTTGTCAAATAACCCAACAACATAATTGATATATCTATAATCGTTATTTTGCTATCGATAGTGTTAAGATAAATTGTATATATATTTTTGATAATAATTTCACGTTTTTCTTCCTCGTAAAATTTGGAAAACTGATTTAACACAAATGGTACTGTGTATAATGTATATATATCTGAATACAGGTAGGTATAGAAATCCAGTATCATGATGTTTGTCCACGATGAACTCCGAAACTACTCAACCGATCGTTATGAAAGTTGGTATTTAATATTTATGTATATTTTGGTCCAACTTGAAAGACATGATAATTTATATTTCGATTAATGTTCTCAATGTTTTTTAATTTCAAATTAAATGATTGTCAATGTTGATAATTCTTATTAATTGTAAGTTTCGATCAGTTTCGAACAGATGGCACTTTAAATCAGTTTCACAGAAAACTGTAGAACCGACTGTTATAGATGGATAGATGGCGGTACGTTTCAATTTTGAATTTCTGTTTCAACTTCTGTTTATTTTATGATGCACGTGTTTTATTCATTCAACACGTAATGACTGAGCCACAGCAACGAGTGGCCCCGTCAGCTAGTATCTGAAATAGTGAATAACCTACCAGTTGAGTGGAAATGAAGAGCAGGTGCATCCGGCCAGTGGTGTGAGAGAGGCGCGTACAGCTGTCGACTGTCCACCGGCAGTTCCAAGTACATACGTGATATTGATGGTAGAATCCCACGAGTCACGGGCCTAATAAATTAAACTCGCATTTGTAATCTCGTAAATGGAATGAAACGTTATGGTTCATTGATCAGCAAAATCAAAAATACTTTATTAAAACTAGACCGTAATAAGACGCTTATGAACGTCAAAACCACCAACGGTTTGGAAAACAACCCAATCACCGAGAAGAACCACCAAAACATTCGATCGGGTTTATCTTTTTAACATATAGATATATTTAAAATATATCGTAATAATACATTACAATCGTTTGTACGGGATGCACAGAGAGGTGTCAATTCCCCACATCACCACCGTTCACATATTGATCCACCCTTTAAAACCAAATTCCACTTGACGTTGCCCTTAAACTTGTGCTGTAAATCTATAATATGCTCTGGGATTTTGTTATAAAACCTAACATAAGACTATTATCGAAAAACTGTTACTGATTTTACCGAGTCTGAAACATGACCAGTTTGTCACAGTTTCTAGCATTTAAATCATGCCGGTCTTTTACGAAATCGTGTTCAGATACCGCAGCCAGGACTTCGGCTAAAGAAAACTATTATTATGAAACCATAGCATGGTGGTTTAAATGTGGTGGGCATTTTTTCCCTGTCTGATTATCTACCACCCTCACGTTGAACTTTTTGTGTACCGCAGCTGTGCTTGAGACCCATTACTCCGGTAGGTTTAGCGTGTTTACTATCTTATATAACACCGTAACTATTAGACGAGATTGTGGTTATCGGTGTTATTACAAAAAAGTTAAATACGTATTGAACCCTGGCTTTAAAAATGTGTCATATTAAATACACCGCGGTCGCTGAATGTTCGCCACCTTGCCCTTTTGCCTCGCTTTGGTTAGATTAGGTTAGACTTGTGAAAAAGGATAACATGAACTTGCCTCGGGTGAGCGCGGTGCATTTATTAGGAAACTTTTTTAAACCAAGCATTTAATACGTATTTAACTTTTTTTGTAATAACACGGATAAAGAATATAAAAATCTTTTTGCGATGTATTTATTGTGTTTATTTTTTTTTATTTATCTTGTCACTATAATCCTAACTGTAGTGGACGACGTGACTTAAAATTATAATATGCTAAACTTATAATGAATAGTTGTAAGTGTAACACAGATGTATTAATAAGAGCAAGGCGATAGACTTTCTACTTGACGGTGGCAGGTAGTCAGGCGAGGATTAGAAAAAGCTATACCATCGAGCTAAGATTTCATCACGATCGTTTCCTTCATCGAAAGTTTAGTCTCATCGTAGGCTTCGAATTATACATAACATATACATACAACATCACCACATAGGGTTACGTGAAAGTCTAGAAAGGAATTGTCGTGGGTCATTTAAATGCTCATACAAGATTTACGGTTGAGTTTTTGACGGGATTTTGGTCTGTCATGTAGTGGGTTTTATTTTTTTAATTCATAATCTTGTGTTACTTGACTCTATATTGTGTAAACTTGGTGGTGTTTTATGTAATATAGTTTGTTTATTGTGTATAAGTAAATTGAATGGAAAATAATACCACGGACCATGAATTCTGAGATGCCACAAAAACTCCATGGAAAGTTCTAACAAGATGGCCACCATCTTGTTAGTTCATTGAGATTACATCAAGAAAGAAATCAAGAAATTGTAATATCGATACTCACTTAACAATGGCAGTAATAGTCTACTAGAAGACTGGTTGCCAAAAATGGAATGGAAGAAGAACTTGTAATACTATTAACTACTCGACAATGGCAGTAATAATCTAAAAGATTGCTTGCCAAAAACAAAGTTAAAAAAAAAAGATTTACGGTTATCTATATATTTGCTCCTACTACTGGAGAAGAATTCGTTTCCGCACATCCAAGCGGACGACATTTTTTTACATGTCATTTGTTAAGGGACCTTTGAAACCGAAACCCAATAATGTCATTACAAAGTATTTCTCCAGAGATAGTTAAATTTGAGTTATAAGTACAATGAAACAAAGTAAACGCTTAAAGTAAATAATGTTGAATTATACGTACTTGTAAGAAAAGGCAGTGCAGTAGGCGGTGAGCGAGTTCCTTTGATAGAAGTCGATGATTTTTTTGCGGTCTGACGGTGATATCGGTGTGAGATCGCGCCCGTTCCAGTAGTCGACGCACGCGTCTAGCACTATGTCCGCTGTACCCTAAATAATATTAATTATACCTTTGGGCATTCGTTACACATAATAACGACGGTAAAAAACCTAATAGAGCATGATAATTAAAATATATATGTATATTTATGGGCTTTTATGGTTAAATCAGCCCCATAGTAACCTTAACTCACTGCTGAATAGCATAAATAATACAGATTATTAACACTAAAATAAACGGGAGCATCTCTAATAACGGCTTAATTACATAAACAGATTCAGTGCTACACCACTATTGGGTTTATATAGTAAACCATAAAACATTCCAATATCTTGTAAATTCAAATTGAGAGTCGATATCAGTAACTGTCTATCCGTATATTAATCCGCCCGTATCTAAGCAACTTATAACTATTTATTTTTTACAATATTACTTTACGTATGTGTGCGTTTTCGTACCATTTGTTTTGTCAAAATATCACGTAGGTAACGTATCTACAGATTTTTGGTAATAATATCATTGGTTCACGGTGTATAAAACTGAAAATCTTGAAAACATTCAAGATTTTAGTGAATGATTAGTATTTGACATTGTTCATGACATTTTGTAACATAACGACTCCATGTGTCTTTGCATTCTTCATGAAAGACCCATTATTATATTAGCCTTGTTGAGCATAATTTACTTATCATTATTTTATTTTATTTCATTCACACGTCACATCAATAATCTCCCATACATTATCCAACATTAAAAATAAATGTGCGAGGGTCTTGAAAATTACATCACCATAAGCATTTATTAATTACTTAATTTTACAAAGTTTTTGTTAATGTTTACTAAGTATTATGGTAGTATATTCTAGTATTACCTGCGTTAACATCTGCAGCTGGTTTGCGTGATCCTTTACGAGTACGGCGAGCATGTGCGGCAGTGGGACCTTCACTCGCGTGCTCAGGTGTAGCGACTTCACGAAACGAGTCTCGCGCCGTATTGTATCTGCTTGCTAACACGTATTTATAAATTATTATATTATACTGAACCTATTTTATAATCCTCTGCTCTTATTCGAGTTATACAACCGCAGTAAAAAGACGCTAACTCAAACACAAATTGGAAAGAAGTGGAAATTTAGCAAAAGACGATGGATTACTTTCCTTGGCCGGTAAAATAGATTAAAAATTTCTGGTATATGCATTTCGCTTTTTTTTCTGAACTTTAATGTATCCAAATATATAGTGTAGGGACTTCAAGGTTGGATTTGTAGGTGGTAGAGCCACGTTGAAGCTATTACTGGTTTCAGCATGAATGGGTCGGCTCGCCCGGGGTAGTACCACCCGACCCACAGAAACACCGTGAAGGAACAGTGCTTGCATTGGTGCGTTTCGTTGGGTCAGTGAGAGTGCCGGATGCTCACCTCCCCTCTCCCCATATAGCATCCTTTCTCCCCCAAACACAGGCTAGCAACGCATTTGCGACTCCCCTGGTGTTGCTAGTCTCTATGGACGGCGGTGATCACTTAACATCAGGTGACCACCTGTTTGTTTGCCTCCTATGATATAAAAAAGGGTTCTTCCATTGAGTATTATGTAAGTACCAAAGAAAAGTAAAGGGATCTATGCTGTGCCTATTTTTGGTGAGACTTGGGACAGGGTTTTGAATGGAGATTATGTAAGCAATACACAAGAGATTTTGTGGAAAAATATGCCGATAGTTATATGTCAGGAGTGTGACCGTAATAGTTTATTTTAGATCTCATGGCATGAGATATAAGAAATGTAATATGTATAATTATTTTATCGCCATTTTTTTAAATTCCAATGTACATTTTTATATGCAATTTAACTTCATTTTAATTTATTAGATTAGATTGAATTAGAATGAATTAGATTGATATATAACCTCTTTATAATGAATTTCAAGGGTCCGAGCATTTTTTTTTCTTTATACGGAAGGAAGAGAACAAGCAGATGGTTTTGTGGTAAACTTAAATTGGGGTTCAATTAAAGCCCTGAGAAGGCACATATAAACGTCAAAAATACCACCGGTACGGAAAACAATCCAGTCATCGAGAAGAACCGGCAAGAAACTCAATCTGGTTTTTCTTTTTATTATACATAACATAGCACAAAATAGCATATACCATAGCACAATCTACACTATCATTTGTCAATGAAAACAGTTTTGAAATCACTTCCAAATACACATTAATTTGTATGTTCTATATTAAGGATAAACTTACCAAATGCCTAAATACAGAGAGGCAATCCTGTACGGTGTAGGAATCAGAGACAGCATCACTGAATCCAATCTGTTTGGCCAGCTCACACAAGCAACGTCGGTTTGTAACGGGCACCAGATCCTCACTGTTTTCGAAATAATTTTGTGTTATTAATTAAGTTTGCATACTTTTTTATGTTTTATTTAAGTTTTAGAACCAGATGATATCAAGCTCAAATCTAGATAAAAATGACGACAGATCCTTAAACTGAAAATGGTAGCAAGTTAGGCTTACAAAAGCTGCATCACTTTAGAATGGTTTCATCACTCTGTTTTTTTTCACCAACGAGTGTTTACTTCGATTATTATCCAAAGGCTTTCTGTTCGGGCGTAAATTGGTTGGGGGTAATCAAAATTCTTTTTTTTGACACATTATTTTGTCAACGGAAAGTCGGTGATAATCGTACACTTGCTCGAAACCCGCGCTTACTCGGACTCGCTCACCATACGAGCGACACGGCGGTTCGGAATATTAGATTTGTGCATTGTGTGTGTACGAGAAGACATTATATCAAGTAAGTGAGCGTTTTATCCCGGTTATAAAGAAAATCCTTTCGGCATGTAATTTTCCAGGGGTATCTACTTCCAGCCAATTTTAAGTATACAGTCCACTGCCTAGGCTAGGTACCCCGATCAGTGTGGGTGTGGTAGTTGCCACCCCAGATTCTTTCCTCACGAAAGAGTTCAAGTGATGTAACTTCTTGCCACTTATAACGGATTTTGATTTACAGTCCATGCCAAACTCTTTGACCACTCTAAATATAGATGAGTAGAAGACAAATTTAGGTATTATAACCTATCACTACATATTATTATATAAAAACAAAGTTCTTTGCCACGCCTGTCTCTCTGTCTGTTCGCGATAAACTCAGTAACTGCTGAACGGATTTTAATGCGGTTTTCACCAGTAGATAAAGTGATTCATGAAGAAGGTCAGGTATATGATTTTTCAAAATTGTTTTATTACCACGCTTAATGGTGGTAGAGCCACGCTGAAACTATTATTGGTTTCAGCATGAATGGGTCGGCTCGCCCGGGGTAGTACCACCCTCTCATAGAAAACCGACGTGAAGTAACAGTGCTTGCATTGTTGCGTTTC
>MU160243.1:18701-68613 GCA_015888305.1 Antheraea pernyi
ACAATATAATTGAAATTACATACAAAGATGCATATATATGAATTTCAATTATATTTATTCTTGGAGTCCAGTACAACGCACATATTTACAGTGAACAAAATATTTTTGCAAAATTTCATGCGGACGAAGTCAAGGGTAACAGCTAGTCTAAAATAATTATAACATGGATATAGAATAATTAGAATAATGACCTGAGTTGCGCTTCGCAAGTGAGATGTGCGCAGAAGTGCGCGTACGTGTGTCGCGGTGCGGGCGCGCACGTGTTCAGTAGCGCGGCCAATCCCAGCGGCTTCAGCAGCGACAGGTGCTGCCGCCAACGCTGGTCGTCGAACTCAACGCAAAACGGTGCGTTTTGATCGTGTGTTAAATCCAATACCTGGTTAAGAACTTATAAATATATCGCATTGCTATTACAAAACCGTCGTAACTCGAATATTGCTACAATAGAGATTTTAATTAATCTTAATGGAAAAAGTGATAGCATATACGTCACTAAAACAATTGTAAAAATATCTTTAAACTGAAGCGAGAAATAGCGCTCTAATCAACTTTTCATGAACTACTAACGACTTCTAGCCCCCATTGCATCATTTTTAGTTTCAAGAAAGAGCGATCGGGTGAAGACGTTTCACATCCCACCACCATGTCGATCCAAAAAGAGTAAACTTAGCTTTAAACTCTCATATAAGCATTATCTATTGCAATTTCAAACTCAGTAATTAAAGTGACATATAATGTATTCATGTAGTTCTATTTTAAGCCCTGTTTATTGGTGTGTATTTTTTATTTTTTTAATCTTTTTCCGTATACATTTATATTTGTTTTGTTTAATGATAATTTGTAGTAGTTATTTCTCTTTAGTATGACCAACCGTGACGTGTTACGTGTGTCTGTGTTATTTGTTTGTTCGTCTCAAATTTTGTACTAAATTTAACGTCCGTTTATCGTCATATGTAGGCTCCCATCGAAAATCAGCGCTGCAGTACTACTTACAGTATTGCAGATTTTTGCTGAATGGGTTCGCCAATTGTTGGACATCTATTCTTTCATTTTTTAAATGTATTTTTTTTTCTGTCTAATTAGTTTCTGTAATTTAATTTAATTGTATGGTTGTTCCAACAATAAAGTATTTCTTTCTTTCTTTCTTCTTTCTATATCATGTAGATTACGTTATAAAGAAAATCTATCCCTGTTATTACAAAAAAGTTAAATACTTGGTTTAAAAATGTTTCATAATAAATGCACCGCGCTCGTCCGAGGCAAGTTCGCGTTATCCTTTTTTCACAAGTCTAACCTAACTTAACCAAAGCGAGACATAAGAGCAAGATGGCGAACATTCAGAGACCGCGGTGCATTTAATATGAGACCTTTTTAAAGCCAGGGTTCACAATACGTAATTAACTTTTTTGTAATAACACCGTATTAGTCTAATTTTCAATAAAAAATACATAGTTTCAAAGAACTTTCAGTAGATAGCGAGGAATCAATTTTTCATGGATTTGTGATTTTTTGAGTTACGACAGTATTGTAATATCAGTGCGATATAAACTGTTAAGGCCTTGATAGGTCTATAACGTAATCAGTTCGAAAAAAAATGTGTGACATGAGTTGTTACATTTCAAAATGAGATAAATCCAATTATAATCGTTCATATAACATTTAATTTTTTTTTAAGATTTCCAGTTTATACACCGGGAACGAAGTTCAAATTTTACCGTTTATAAGGTTTTTAGTTTTTATTTTATGATCTACATATTTTACACGTACAAATTCTGAAAATCTTAAAAATAACGTAAAATATTAGAAAGAGCTAAAACTTGAATTAACTTATTTTGAAATGTTATGACACATATATATTTTTTTTGTATATTCATCTTAGTCATGATGATCGATTGGTTTGTTCGTTTGTTTGCAGGTTCGAACTAATTTTTCTGAATTTGCATACATTTACTAATTTAAATACGTTTTTTTTTTAATGTCAATAGGAGGTAAACGAACAGGTGGGTCACCTGATGTTAAATGATCACCACCGTCTATAGACACTAGCAACACCAGGGGAGTCGCAAGTGCGTTGCCAGCCTATGTATAAGGGAGGGATAGAGAAAAGGGAAGGGAAAGGGGGAAGGAGGTGGGCCTCCGGTGCACTCACTGACTGAAGGAAATGCAACAATGCAAGGACTGTTACTTCATGTCGGTTTTCTGTAAGAGGGTGGTACTACCCCGGGCGAGTAGACCCATTCATGCTGAAACTAGTAATAGCTACAGTGTGGCTATATCACCTTCAGAATATTAATCACTGTTTTGTATATCAAGTTCCACGCGGCCCAAATTGTGGGCACTGTTAGTATTGAATATTTTAGTATATTTAAATTAGTAGGTTTTTAGAAAAAAAATGTTGCAGAACTGTACCTGTGTTACTAAAGCCTTAACCAAAGCTGGCCGGATACACATAGATCTACAAATAGTGGCTGTACAAGACAGATCCCCCGTAATTCAGTGCAGCAGATGCCTGAATTACGGACATGGGAAAAAGCGATGTCAAAACACCAAAGACACCTGCAGCCACTGCGGCGGTGAACATCACGCATCAAAATGTGGTAAACGGTCAGAAGGAACAATACCCACATGTGTCAACTTGCAACGTGCTTCTACCACCTACAATATAATACTATCACCTGATGGTGAAGGAAAACATAGTGAGGAGACCGGAACCGAATTACCACCGTATGTACGGAGTAAAATGTAGAACTATAGCTTTCTCGGAGTTTAAAATGACCAATAATACGTCGTGTGCTAATGTGAGAATTATATATTTATTTCTTGATAGATAAACAACATCATTGATGATATCTATATATCACACTAGCCGACCCGTGCGCACTTCGTTGGGCGGTAATAGGCAATATCAAGCTACAATTTTTCTCTAGAACTCAATCATATATCTCTCATAGTTAAGGCAGCGTTCGTAAGAAACGTTTTCGTTCGACAATTCTTTCTCCGACTCGCCAGATATTACCCCCTACAACCTCACAAACTTTACCTCTTTATGATATTAGTATAGATAATATAATTAGTTAATAGCTTCTGCCCGCGACTTCGTACGCGTGGAATAGTTATTTTGGGCTAAGACGCAGCGGAAGCTCTTAAAAGGGAAAAAAGCCCCGATTTTAAAACATTTTTCATTGTTGCTCCGCTCCTATTGTCCTTAGCGTGATGATATATAGCCTATGACACTCACAAATAACGTGGCTTTCTATTGGTAAAAGAATTTTCAAAATCGGTTTAGTAGTTCTCGAGATTACCCCCTACAACATCACAAGCTTTACCTCTTTATAATATTAGTATAGATATAGTGTCGAGATCTTTAGATTTTTGACCACTATAGATGTTCACTTATGTCGAGTCTGTTATTAAAATAATGTCCTGAGTTAGCAGATACTATTTCATCAGGCAATTGGTTCCAGTTTAGTACCACTCTATTGCTGAGAAAATTGTGTGCAATTTCGGGAAAAGAAATATGGTCTCTTACAGGCTGTTGATAGTGATATTGATCTTAAGATCTTTAAAATATATTTTTTGCTCGCAATAAATGACAATATGAAGGTCAAATTTTTGTGCCTTTTCAATGGAGCGTTCCTGCCGTAAAAAGGCAGAAACAGGTATTTAGCCAGAGAGAGAGTAAGAAAAGAAAGAAGATTTCTCATAAAAAGGTTAACTAATGCGAAAATATTAGTACAGATTATGTTATATAGTATTTTAGCACCATCAATCTAGGTTTTATTACTATTAAACAATTCTAATTTCTGCAACTTAGTCCACGTGGATTAGTTACTTTGGGTTAACACTAACACGCAACGTAAACTCTAAAAAAAAGATTTTGAAACATTCTTTATTGGTGCTCCGCTCCTATTGGTCGTTATCTAATGCGAAAATATTAGTACAGACTACATTATATAGTGTTTTAGCACCATCAATCAAGGTTTTATTACTATTAAATACTTCTAATATCTGAAACTTATTCCGCGTGGATTAGTTACTTTGGGCTAACGCTAACACGCTACGTAAGCTCTAAAAAAACGATTTTGAAACATTCTTTATTAGTCGTCCGCTCCCATTGGTCTTAGCGTGATGATATATGGCCTATAGCTTTCCCCGAAATGAGCTATCTAAAATTTTTCAAATCGGACCAGTAGTTCCTGAGTCTGGCGCGTTCAAGAAACAAACTCTTCAGCTTTATAATATTAAGTATAAATAGTATAGATTAAGTAGTATTTCAGTTATTACTCTGTTCTCTGTACGTCAAATTCACTTTATGCCAAATTTACTTTTATGCCATTAAGTTATTTCTTTGACATGAGTTGTTGAACTTACCTCGGCTATTGTGGAGGGTTCAATATGCTTCGTTTCTGTGGGTTGGTCCAAGTTCATATCGCTCTGATGTCCCATAGACCCAACGAGGCTGGTCTTGCTGGAGTTATGGGAAGTTGGTCCCGAGTTGCGAAGGAAGAAAACTTTCTCAGCAGTCGGGTTAGGCCAAGATAATATGCCCTTCTTATCAATGCAGCATAAAGCCTAGAAAATTAAACATATTCCAAAGGTATCATTTAACACGATTATCATTTTTTTATATGTTAATAGTTGTAGCATTGTACTATAACCTCTTCTGGTATTGTTTTTTTTTAATGATTACGCTATTGACCTGAAACTTAACACGAATTTTTTTTTTAATACGTTAATGGTTGTAGCATTATACTATAACCTCTTCTGGTATTGTTTTTTTTTTAATGATTACGCTATTGACCTGACGTGCCTTCACAGCTTCACCGAACAACATAATGTGATGTTAAATGATGATATGGTCTGAGATGGAAAACACATTAAATCTAGAGGGGGGCTGGTTCTCAAGTAACACCAACAAGTCTACACGTTAACAAGTGCTTAGCTACAGATGAGAAACTTAGGAAAAGCCACTAAAATTTATATTATAAACAGAATATAAAAAGAACCTTTTATTCTTTTTTTTGTTTTTATGTCATATCTGGCAAACGAACTGGTGGGTCACCTGATGTTAAGTGATCACCACCGTCCATAGACACTAACAACACCAGGGGAGTCACAGTGCGTTGCCAGCCGGTGTTTGGGGGATAGGAAGGGAGGGGGAGAGTATGGTATGATGGTACGCCGTTTTTAAACAATATACTTTATAACATAAATATAATGAAAATCAAAAACTTTCTGCATTCTTAGTTATTTTTTAATTTACGGTTACCTTGTTCCATTATGATTCTTTTTAAAGTAATTATACCTTCAGAAAAGTTTAAATAATTTTTAGCAACAGCAAAAAGTTTTCTCGCTTTTAGGACCTCCTTTTATTACATGTACAAGAATTTAAAGATATGTTAAAACGTGTGTACACATCCTAGATTCACTACTAGATAGCTACACCTAAAGACGGGTACTGGGACAAAGTAAAATAGCATACCTGTCCAGCCTATTGGACTTATATTTGTATCTTGGACCTTGTTATCTTGATCATAGTGATTTTAATGGGTAAAGTGAATATTATGAGTTAGATTATAATAAAATACATACCGATAATGATCCCAAAACATGGACCTCTTGGACATTGTTAGCTTGAATAGCTATGAATGGGTAAAGTGAATATTATGAGTTAGATTATAATAAAATACATACCGATAATGATCCCAAAACATGGACCATGTTAGCAGTTCTGGATACCATATCCTCTCTCCCTGTTAGTATATTGAAGAACGTCTTCCCCAAAGACTTGATGTTCTCCGGTTTGAGACTTGATTCACTAAGGGCCTGAATGAGCGGATCGCTCGCATCCTCCGATATAGAACATGACTTTGGACGGACATACTTCTGTTTTATTTCGGACAGCATTTTAAACCTAAAAAAGTGGTTTAATGTTCTAGTAGTTTGACCAGTGGAATATCATTTCTAGGTTCGCAGGTTCGAATCCCGGCATGTATCAACGAATTTTTCGGAATTCGCGTATATTTACTCAATTAAATTAATAATACTATCGGCTGACGGTGAAGGAAAACATCGTGACGAAACCTGAACCTGAGAAATGGTTTTGTAGAACCACTGGGAAAACACAGAACTGTGGATTTCTCAGACTTTGAAATCGCTAATAGGTCATGACCGTTTGATTGATAAATGTTTTTAAAAGTAAATTAGATATATAAGATTCTTTTTTTTATAATAAAATATTGATACTAAACTTATCTTGATAACTACACAAATAAATAAAATCGAAGTGTCTCTTGTTTGTCCTGAATAATCTCTGAATGGATTGAACCAATATTGACGACACTTTTAAAAGTAAATGGAGAACTTATTTTAGTATAATTTAGGTTTTAACATAATTTTCTACAAGTGCTAGTTATTAAATATTCAATCTAACAAAATGAACTAAAAATCTGTAAATGCGTTATCGGATTTAGTAGCGTACAGGCTATGTGTATGAGTGACGGTGACGATGACAATATGAGTCCGTTACATTTCAGAATAAGCTAAATCCAATTTTAGACTTCATATTATATTTTACGTTATTTTACAAGATCTTCAAATTTTGTACTTCTAAAATATGAAGATTATAAAAAAAACTAACAATCTTACCGACAACAAAATTTAAACTTCGTTGTCGATGTATAAACACTAGGAATCTTAAAAAAATTAAACATATTAAAATGGGATTTAGCTCATTTTGACCCTTCTGCGAGATGGCCTGCTCGGGGGGCCCATCCCCTCATTGCACAGATCCGGCGGACGAGGGAGGGCAACTGGTGTGTACCCAATGTGCCCCTCTATATGTAGGAGCCCAGCCTTCACCTTCCGCCGAGTGGACCGATGGGGCGGCTATATAAGGGGACTATCTCAGTGCGATCCCTTGCCGCCCCTACAATACAGTCGGACGTACACCGTGGGGTATTAGTCCGTAAGAGTCGGAAATTTTTTTTTAACATGGGGAAATCCCTACAGATATCCACCCTAGCCGGGCAGCCGAGGGTGGGATATGTCCGACTTGCACAAACTAAACTCTTTACACCTATTTGGCCGGGGAGCAGGAACTGCCTACGGCATGGACATAACCCATCCTCTCCCCCGGGAGGGGGGGTATCCATAAGGGATTTCCCCACGTTAAATAAAATGAAAAGTCAAATCATACATCATACTAAATTTTACAGTTCAGTTCACCATATAATTATTTTTGTATACTATCGGTTGGATAGTACACTACCAATAACATTCTAGAACGAAAGAACAGAAGACCTGAAACCAAGAGTTGTTTTTCAATTACGGGAGTATAAGGCACAGGTATCGACACTATATATTGGGCTAAATGAACTGTTGCTGGTTTTTGTATGTGCTTGAGCACAATTAGCTACGCCCATTGCGGTTACACTCAATCTGAAAATAGGTGATAATAAATGGTACCCTACAATTCCGAGACATTATTAGTATACCATACCATGGTATGTACCATAGTATTAATGTCAAAATGCCAGTAAAAAAAGTTAGCTCGGTTTGTCGCGGACATTAGCTAGTTACGTATAGTTTTCTAAAGCTCTGTATGTCGCGGACATCAGCTACTTAGATATAATTTTCTAAAGTTCTGTGCGCAGCGAGCATCAGCTAGTTGGGTATAATTTTCTAAAGTTTTGTATCGCAGACATCAGCTAGTTTGGTATAATTTTCTAAAGCTCACCTGGCTAGGCCGTAGCAGTTGAGGGTGACCCAAGCGATAGGGAAGACGATCTGGAGTAGTGGCAGTGAGGCGGCGATCGTCTGCAGAAAGTATATCTCCGTCCAGTGCGTGACTCCGGGCAGATGGTACACGTGCCTTATGAAACTGGCAATAATCACTAAGCATATCACGAATGGTAGCACTATTCCTTCCATTACTTTTACCGTGCACTGAAATATGATATACATTTAAAACTGATGAGAGAAAGAGAGATATATGTACATAGTTATTCTACTGTGTCGCTCCTTTGATGTAAAATAGATTTAACTCATTTACGTTTTTCGAGATTTTCTCAAGAAAGTGAATTGACGTTATTAGAAGAATACGCCCAATTCAACAGACACTTCAATACGATCAAAACTGAGAATATAGATGACTGTTGTTCTCTTTTTGATTTAAACATGCGAGAAACTTAGTCTCAAAGACATAAAGTGAAGTAAAACGAAACAAGTCAATGGTTTAATAAAAAGTAATTATCATATTTTTTTATGCGTAATTTTTTCTATTACATTACGACTTTTCTCTTTTATGTAGTGCAGTATGATGTTACTCCGGTTGCATTGGAATTATTTAATAAAATATTTCATGATAAAATGAAATAACTATGAAACTTTTTTTAAATGCTTACTTAAACATCCTTATGTTACAAGTGGTGATATTTTCTAACAATGACCAAATAGTTACTATATATGTTAATACATTACTTATCTCTACTTTTAGAAGTGACTTAAAGCGCTTTCTTTATATTTAAGTTAAATTTAATATGAATGTGTAAACATGATCAAACTTAGTTATTTTGTTTTGGTATCCTCAGTGTTTTCTTTCACCATAAAATGTATGGTAATTTATGCAAATACAAGATATCAGAAGAATAGATTATTAGAGCCTGTTTAACCAGGCGGCACAAAGCCAATATACTGTAGGCTGATAGGACACGATGACTGTACCAGACCATCATACATTAAGAGGAATACCAACAATAGTAACTTGCTTAGGCAGTTTGCATTCTAGGATCCGACTTGATACCTACCGCTTTGCTGTGCATTAAATAAACATTTTTTTTAATAACAAAGAGTCAATGGAACTCAAAACCTACATGGTACTGAACCATACAAGAAAATTTACGCAAAGAATTAAAACAAGGAATACAAATTTGAGGCTTACCAAGTACCTCTGTTTTTCGAAAACAGTCACAGGTCTCGTGGTGGCTTGTTCTAGAACCATCTTTAAATTCTTTATGTATGGTGTTTCGCACATCCTATATGCTTTGTTCTGATGAGGCACTCTAATACGAGGTGTGCTAAAATTATCTTTCAGCTGAAAAATAAACAATTTTCTATTAACAATTATTAACATTAAATGGGGATGTAACATTAATTATATAACTTACTATCCTGTAAATTTATGAAGTTTATAGAATTTAATATATATTCTGATTAAAACAAAAGGCATAATACATTTATTTTATATTAAACGAAATTACATTCTCACACAAAATACTCTCAAATACTCAACCAATAGTAGTATGAATGATAAACAGTTTCAAAGAGGTTTGGATATTTCAAATATATGGATTATTCAAAAGTCTAAATCCATAGAAATAGTTTCAAAATTCTATCTCCTCCCACTAAGTTTTCACTAACTCTATTCAAAACTCTAATAACCTAGAATTCCAAAGGAATATTAAAGTTAAAACTAAAACTATGATCACCTGAGCAGTTGGTTGAAATATTTGTCCAAAGAAAAGCTCTGGATCATCTCCTTGAAGACCTTTGCAATGTCCTGGGACCTCTTGACCTGGTCTTAGAACTATGACATCACCTTCCACTAACAGAGCCCAAGGTAGATTTACGATTGTTGCTGTCAATCATATGAATTTAATATAAATTTCATTTAAACAGAGACCTGTGTTATATGTTATATCAAATAAGAAAGGAAAAAAATATTATGCAAAAATACTACTAATTATAATAATTTCGAAGTGATAAATATATACTATATTCGATTGCGAAAAGGATACAAGCTTAGCATATAAACTCAAGACTCCCAAGCAAACATTACTTATAACTACACTTAACATAGGAAAACAAACTCTTAATACAAAATAGCAGAAGTTCTTATACACAATTATCCAACTTGTGTTTGAGAGAGGGAGAATGGGGGAAGGTGAGGGGGCGGGTAGGTGGGTTATCCGGCGCTCTCATTGACGGAACGAAACGCAACAATGCAAGCACTGTTACTTCATATCGGTTTTCTACGAGAGGGTGGTACTACCCCGGGCGTGCTGACCCATTCATGCTAAAACCAGTCATAGTTTCAATGTCGCACTACCACCATTCATTGGTTCATGTCGGGGTGCAAACCAGCGACCTTCAAATTGATATTCTTCTGGTTAAGACAATCAACCATGGACATGACAAAGTATTAGTTATGGCATAAGTATATTTGTTATTTTTTAAATGGTATATTATTAATTAAGCAAATGATATCTTGAATATTTACCATCTCTGTATGTCCACTGCAATATGACACATGGTGAGAATGGTGCACATAAATGTGGGTAGTGTTCCTCTTTCCATTTTGCTTTTTCAATAGCCTCATCTAATGTTTCTTTATTTGTAATAAATATAGGATTTTATAATTAAACATACATATTACAAATTAAATAAAAACAAAAATATACAAATCTCAATTTTTTACTGTCTGTATTGTAAATATATTGCTAAGCATTTTGATTGTAAATCAATCTTATTACACACATGGTCATCAAGGGAAGATGACTCAATGGAAACATACACAGACACTACATTAGCTTCCTTTACATGAGACATATTCACATTGAGAATAGAGTGTGTACTTAAAAAAATACAATTAGAATCATTTACCAATAGGAGTATGTTCTTTGTCACATTCAATCGTCCACACCCCAATCATGAGTGAGAGAATGTATTGTGTAAATGGAGCTATTAACCAAGATAAAACCAATAGTGATAAGGTCAGACGTTTTGGTGAAGGAAAACAATATAATGAAATTATATTATAGTGGTAGGCCTTTTTCTAATCCCACTCAGCTCCATCCTTAAGTGGAAATTCTATTACCAAGTATCTATAGGTGTGTCATTTGAGAAGTACTTCTCCTTTAGATTTAGATTGTTTACCATGTTAGACCATATCACTATATACCATCAGGTGAGATTGTGGTGAAAGAATAAAACATTTAAGGTTAAAAAAATTGATTATAACGACTGCGTACATATAGTCGAAAATCAATAAATCACTTGTAGATTATACCAATATTATACCTACAAATGAAGATTAAGTAAAAGTAGAGAGTTTTAATATATTAATAGTTTTCATTTTAAATATTTTTTATCTATAGTTTTTTATGAAATTACAAACTTATTATTTTAGGGAATGTATAGTGTAACTATGAAAGTAAACTATGTGTGGTATAAAAATACCTTTGTTCGCTACATGACAATACCAATACCACTCATTAATGCTATTGCAATTGCTTTTAGTACCCAATATTTTGACTATATAATTTATATAAGTAATGAACATAAACTCTTATATTAACAAAACACCTCAGCTTGTGGAGAAATCAATTTGGTTCTATTTAACATTGAGATAATTAGTAATTTTATTCAACTTAAGCCTAACAGTGTTTCTGTGTACTTTTCCTTTTGAACTAACTAGTTAATTTAGACTAAGCAAAGTGTTATCGGGATATAAACGAGGAATCAAGTAGGACACTTCAGAAGTTTTAAAGCTTAAATTGCATTTAACAATTAAGTAATATCATTTTATACTTTAAGTTAACAAATACGAAAAATAAACAGCAGTAAAGGACTATCATATTGCATATAACTCAGTACTATATATTAACACTTAGTACTCGAGAGCTCCACTACATAGGAAGTGCAAAGAATTTTCATTTATTAACATAAGAATAAAAACAAATTGTAAAAACTAGTAATAGGGTGTTTCACTGTTGGCAACAAATGACAATCGTGGCTCGTACATTGTTATGCTTTCGATAACAGCAGACAATCACTGTTTGAGCAACACACTCAAATTGCTAGTAATATGAAAGAAAAAAAAACTTTGAGTGCAAAGGGTGTATACAAAGGACTCACCTAAAACTTTCCTTACTCTATGGGGTATCTCACATCTGTATAAATACTCTTCATTAAATGCCACAATAAAATTAACTACGAGTATAATAAATAAAAATAGTGCCTCTAACAATAAATATGCATGGGCCTGTACAGATACCCCAAGCAAGTATGTTAAAATCAAACATATAATGTATATTATAGTGATTGTATATGCAACTCCTGAAAGCAGGACTTTTTCAGACGAAAATGATATTATATCACGAGCTAGACTGTACCTGAAAAAAATAAATCTAAAATCAATATTCAATTAATTCATCGACGTTTTGTTGTACGTGTAAATATATAAACATAGAGTTGAAATTTTGTGTGTATATTAAAATATTCAAAATTTAATATTTGTTTGTGTTATAAAAATAAATACTCACCCAGTAGGCTTTTTCTTTTTATGTTCGTGAACCACAGCTCGAATATCGTTACGCAGTTTTATCAATGCATCCTTAGTTGAATTGCCTAATATGTTTTGGGTATTATCATCCATTGTATGATGTACTATTCACATAACTAATAAACAAAATAGTTCTGTTTTCGATAATAAGCAGAATAATTCTGTTTTTATTTTCAATATAGATACATGGTAAAATCAAAGACGCGTTCCAAAATAAAATACATATTATATAATAATATAATTATATTCAATGTGTATTAAACGCAAATATATATTTCTTATTTCTTAATTTGAGTAGAATAATTAAATTGAAATAAATTTAAGTTTAACACATTATATTGTTGTTAGTCATATACATTTGATTGTGTCGTTAGTATAACAAAATTTTGATTATCTGTAATTTCGATGTTTTATGAAAAATTTGTTCTGCTTCACATTCAAAACGTTCCTGATAAATTTGTCAAAATTGACAAATTATAGACGGAAACGTCAAAGTCACATGTTATCTATGTTCGGATACAATCTTATAAACAGAGTTGGAAAACATTATTAAGGCTATAGAATAGTTTAAATCTGATTTTGTTATATATATATCTGATATATATTTCTCGTAAGTATTTAATTTAACTTTTCAACTTGCCTTTCCATTCTGTAAGATATTTTTATTACGTATAAATTGATAATATCTAATGAAAATAATAAGTTTCTGTTGGTAAAAAGGCAATTAAGGATTTTTAAGAGTAATAAAAACGAAATTCAAAAACATATGTAGGTATGTACTTCTTTCTTATAAATAAAAGTTCCAATATCTAATATTATACAGATTATATATTTGTTTATACTTATCTATATTGATTTGTTTTCGACAGTTTACCGGACTGAAGTTGGCGTTTCTGAGAATACAAGTTTCTTTCTGTTTTATGTAAGTAATACTTGTAGGCGTAATATTTTTTTTGTATAAAACAATTTTACGGGATTCTTATCCCGTAGATAGTATTCGTATCAAGTGGTAATGTAACTCAGCGTAGGTCGTGCTTGATAAATGTTTAGTTCGTGGAGTGAACGTGTTCAGTCAGTGTGTTGAGTGTCATCGCGTACAGCGCAGGGGTCGTGCGCCATTTAGCTCGTCATATAAAAAACAAGGAATGCGCCGATCTGGTCGTCAGTTTAATCAGTGCGTAATGGAGTAGTAGCCGTCATATATTAGCTATGGCAAATATATGTTCGAACGTCGGATCAACGAAGTGTGGGCTACGGACGATACCACACTTCAGTCAGTGGATATGGTTAATTCTATTACATATTTGGGTCGGATTCCCAAATGTTTTTTCGATGTGTCAAGGTGTGAGCGATATTTCTGTGGCTGTGTACCCCGAGGGCACGGTGAAGGTGCCTTATGGGGAACCTCTGGAGATATTATGTGTTGCTGAAAAATTTACATCCAACGATATAGAGTTTGCTAGCGCTGGTAATGTGATACATTCTGAAATTGTGAACAGTACAACAAGAAGGTTGTATATTCCACATCCGCAGAAGCAAGTGACTACATTTTACTGCCAGAATAAACAGACTTCTAAGCAATGTCTTAGTAGAGTACTAGTTGACTCTCCACCAGCGAATGTGACAGATTTTTCTTGCATATCAAAGAATTTAGAAAACCTCACCTGTAGTTGGACATCTCAAACGTTGCTAAGTGTCACAAACTATTCACTCAAATTCTTTATTGACAATAATTCTGTAGAACCATGTAATGCAACAAAAAATGGTAATGTTAGTTATTGTGTTTGGTATACAAATAGTAAGCCTAGATACCAGCAAATGGAAAAGATATATGATTTTCTTCTCAAATCATGTAATTATTTTGGTTGTAATTACCAACGTTTTACGATAGATCATTTTGCTGTGGTGAAACCAGACCCACCCAGTAACTTAAAAGTACTAGCTACCAATACTCACAGTGTATTACTTAGATGGAGTATTCCAACAAATATAGCAGATTTATTACCATGTGGTGTGGATCATAGAATTGAATATCAGATTGCTAAAATAGACAACACATCATACTTCCGTAGTGTTGACACCTCCAGTTTACCAGCTAAAAATAGAACATACAAATTTCTTCTCTCTGACCTACCCTATGCACATATGCAGTATGATGTAAGAATATATATCAAGTCAAAGGCTGCTGTGAAAGAAGAATTTTGGTCAGATTATAAATTTGAAGTTTTCTACACCGTAGGTGAAAGACCTAATAGGCCTCCAGATACAGTAATTGGTGCTTTTCATCAATCCCCATATAATACAAAAAGGATGATATATATTTACTGGAAACAACTTGAAGAATACGAAGAGGCTGGAACAAATTTTACTTATAAAGTTATTACATCTGAACACAATAGAAATTACCAAACTGTGTTTGCTGATAAAAATAAAAGTTTGAGTTATGTTGTTTTGGAAAACGCCTCATTGGATGCCATAAATGTGTCTGTTTGGTCTAAAAATGACAATGGGTCCTCAATAAACAGCAGTCACCTCTATATTCCACCATACAAGGATACTGAAGCTTTAATAGTTACATCATTCACAAAGCTAGCTTATGAAAATGGTACCTATAAATTATCTTGGGTGGGAATCAAAAATATAGACAGTTATACTCTTTTCTGGTGTCAGCATAATAGTACAAAGATTTGTGCAGGTCGAATAAACTTCACCAGGCTGAACCCAAATAGCACAGAGCATGTTATTGATTTACCCAGAACTAATAGGTATCAATTTGCAATATCAGCGAATAAAGGAACAAAAACAAGTGGTATGATTTGGGCTATATGTGATATATCCAAAGATGGCATACCTATGTATGGTTACCCAGTACAAATGAATTATGATGCACCTGGAAAGTCATTTGTAAAAATAACCTGGAAAATGTCTTGTACACTTCAAGAAGGAATCATAACTGGTTTTATTATATCTTATTGCCCTGTTCTTAACACTAGTAATGTGTGTGCTACTAAAAATAAAACAATTTTGTATATTCCTGATCCAAAGCGAATGGAAATAAACATTACAAATCTAGAACCTTACACTACATATTTCTTTACTTTAGCACTAAATACTACCTATGGAGAAAAGTCAATAGAAAATGCATCAACAGAGGTAACAACAATTGAAGATACACCTACAAAACCACTAAATGTGGCTATAGCAAATATCTCACATGACTCACTTGTTATATCATGGGACCCACCTATACATAAAAATGGAAATATAGGAAAATATGTAATTCTTAACTATGAAAAAGAATTTCAGTCTGTTAAAGTCCCTGACAAAGATGTAGCAAGGAGACATGTAACTATTATTGGATTGCAAGGATTTACAAACTATTCATGGACTGTTCAAGCTTGTAACATTGGAATAAGTAGTTGTTCAAAAATTGATCCAGCAGATGCTATTTATGTCAGAACTAGAATTGGTCCTCCTGGCATACTAAAGGCTCCTACTATAAAAAATAATCCTGATATTTTGACCTGGGACCCACCAGATATACCAGGGGGTACTGTTGATCTTTACCAAATAAAAAGAGTCAGAGATGAGAAATCAAACCCTGAAATTATAGATACAACAAACACTCATTATTCACTGGTATACTGCGAAGGTGGCGTTGAAAGAGAAGCATATCATGTTCGAGCTGTAAACTATGATGAAGATCAATTCCATGGAGCTCTCACTGACAGGAAAGAAGTAGAGTTGCCTATTAGGAAGGATAAAGGTCTTTTGAAATACTCAGGTGAATGGAGTCCAGCCAGCACAGTAGCTTGTAAGAGCAGAGACGAAGTAACCATGATACTTATACTAATGGCTGTTTTTGCTTTAATTGGTATGATGTATTGTTCTATAAAATGCTATAAAAAGTATAGAAAAATGAAAGATATTAAACCAATGTTACCCAATGGCTTAGGTGTGCCGGAGAAAGATAGTTTGAAATATGCATGTGGTGCATGGAATCCTTCGAATAAAGATGAAAAACCATCATCAGATGAAATGTTATTGCTGCCAAATAGTAGGACAGTGATATCTCCTCCAGAAATTAAAGATAAAGACAATGATAATTGTGCTTCCAGTGATCACACTGACAGTACTGCCTTGTCTGATAATTCACAAGGTCCTGTCGATCGGCAAGTGTCCACTGATGATGATGGCTCGAATTCTTCTCTGCACTTGGAAGTTGAAATACCGAGAGGAGATCCTAATAACGACGATCAACTTGAAGAGTCATCAAACGCCGATTCTGAGCTTTCTCGAGAATCTACGCCATATTTCAGTGATAAAACATTTAAGAAAAACCCGACAAGCGGCTATGTTCAACAGCCTGCCATGAATCATACTGCGGGATATGTTCAGTCTGCTCCAGCACCTGCTAGTAACTCTCCAACGAAAACACCGACGCTAAATGCGAGTTCGAGTTATGTTATGGCAGCATTATCGCCACCCATATTTACAACGGGCGTGACGCCTCTTAGCGTCACAAGTCATGCAACACCGATATCGGGTTACGTGCGACCTGAAGAGGTGCAAACCAGGTCGGCAACGAACTTTCCTAAATTAGGGCCTTCGCCCACAAAAGTGTTTGGACCGGAAAGCTTGCCAACAATGCCTACCTTGCCTATGCCAGTTAAACATGGTGCTGACAACAGTTACATCCAACTGCAATCGTTAGACAACTTGCCTAGTCATAAGCAACCTATACGTAATACAGTGCCATTGAAGCCACCGACGTCGAGCGGCTACGTTAGTCCTGGAGAGGCGGTTATCAACAAGCACCTAAATAATATATTATCGGGCGGACAGTTGGTCGAAGAATCGGCGATATTAGATCCAACTATGTCTCCCGATGCGTATTGCCGATTTTCGTGGAGTACTGACCCCGCCAATGATAACTTACATTCGTTACTGGCTGACTCGTCGAGATTAAATTCTACAAAAAATTAAAACTCGTCATATTGTACTATATACTAAGTGATACTTCTGACAAAATATACTAGGGACTGAATTGTAAATAATGAATTTTAAGAGCTTTATAAAGTGCTATAAATATGTTGGACATAATTTTATTTAACGCAAGAATGTGGATGTGTCGTCTAGTGATAATTCTTGTGCCTTATTAATTTATTTTAGGTCACTATAATAAGAATATTAGTAGGTAAGAATTAATCTGCTGCAGTCAAACAGATTTCTGCATAAAACCTATGAAGAAGTTGTAACAAATTGATATGTTGTTGCAGAAATAACCTACGCATATAAAACAGAATAATTATGGAGGGTATATACAAAATAAATCTGGTACCAAATGATCTAACTACAGAGGAAGCCATTCTGCAAATCGCAGACACACTTGACAATCTTAATGGTATTGTGGACGACGTGTTCACCCGTCTGACACGCAGAATAAAGCAGAACATGGACAAAACAGTTAAACTTAACGATAGGATAGAAAATTCTAGAAAGAAAGTTGAGAAATTGACAGGCATGCAAAAGGCGCTTAAGGTTTTTTCTTCCGCAAAATATCCTACGTCTATTACACACGAGCAATATCAGTCAGTCTTTGATTTAAAAGAATATTTACATGAACCCAAAAAGGTTACTCTGAGCGGAAAGATTCAGGGGCTGAGCAATGAGAAGGATGTACAGGTAAATTATAATGATAACTTTTAAATAACTATTGTATGATGTTTGTACACTGCAATAATATTATTTTAATTTTAGGAGAAACTGCATTTCTTCCATGTAAAAGTTGCGGAACCTGTAGTACCCAGACAGGAAGATTTTAAGTTGAATACTATTATAAACAATTTGCAAACTGTTGGGGAACTACTTATTTTCAAATCTGGTGAAAGCCCTTACCTCGGCACTACAACAAAAGGCCCCTCTTACGTGCCGATAGTGAGTTCAAATGTTGAAAATAAAAGTTTACTGGAGGCCGCGCCGTCTTCTATCTTAAAAAAAGATTTATTGAAACGAGAAATGGATGAATACATGTACGCGCCAGGCATGGGAATGGTAAGTTAAAAGAGATTTTTTTACTAATATTTCTTTCTTACTACTTCTTTTTAAATGTAGTCCGGTGAAGCCGTTAAGATTTTGCTAGGTCAATAGCGTAGTCTGTTCGAATAAAAAAAAAATATTAAATTTGTTTTCTCAGACATCCCGATATATTTATTTAATTTATAATTTTCTCTATATAAGACTATGGGTGTAGCTACCACCTTATCCAACTGTAGCGATAATAGGGTGTTCCGGTGTAGCAAGGTTTATAACTAGAAAATCGTAAAACTTTGCCTAAAAATTGTTACCAATGTACTCGTAAATATATGACGGTGAAAAATTAAAAATAGCGATAGTGCTCCTAAGTCTTAATGACTGCTATGTCACATGCCACGGACTGAAACATATAATTAAGCGATTAGAAAGATACGCCTGAATGAAGGTTTGATATCAGGCATCTCATAAGACCAACTACACCACACATTATTCCTCTGTTGACTTTTTAAGACCCAAATCTCAAAACGACGGATCATGTTGTTATTGTTTTAAAATTTGACAAAATCGTAAATTGTAAATTTGATGATTTACTAAAATGAAGTCCGGACAAATGAAAAAATAATTTTAAAATAAATTTTAATAGAAAGTTATGATTTTACAATACATAGTTTGCTATTTTTCAAAGTTTTGTAAATCAGGTATTTTTTAAGCTTATTCTGCCAAATAGTCTGTTGACCTGTGCCGCATGAAGTCTACAATCTTTTGTATGGAGTTAAAAACTTTACAGTGTTATTACAGAAAAGTTAAATGAGTATTGAATACTTGCTTTAAAAAGGTTTCGTATTACATGCACCGCGCTCGCCCGAGGCAAGTTCGCATTATCCTTTTTCGCAAATCTAACCTAACGTAACCAAAGCGAGGCAAAAGAGCAAGATGGCGAATATTCAGCGACCGCGGTGAATTTAATACGAGACCTTTTTAAAACAAGTATTCAATAGGTATTTAAATTTTTTTTAATAACACCGTTATGGTTTTGGGCAGTCCAGGGGTTAACATGATTTGAAATTGTTTAGGTACCTGAAATGGAGATGCCGCTCGATCTTCCTCATCTATCGGGAATCGCCGGTGATATCCAATACGTCGTCACCAGCGACGGATCCATAGCTCCTTCGGTCGTGACCTCGCCTGTAACACCAATGGTGATCCCACCAGAGACGAAATTACCAGAACTGCCGGATCTGAAAGAACTGCCGGATGCATCAGTACCAAAGGTGGCTGTAACGTTGCCGGATATGCCTGATGCTCCTCCTCCGCCTGTGCTGGCAAACGTGCAAGTTCTTACGCCACCACCACCGCCTCCACCACCACCGCCACCACCGCCACCAATGGAAGCAGCAGCACCAGCAGCAGTTCTGAGGTAAGTTATCCTTTTTAGGGTTTGACTACACTGCACAACAACAACAAAAATTATTTGTCTCTAAAGTCGGTTTAAGGACAATAATTTTACGTGATAACGTCATAAGAAAGCATTAATAATAAATAATTGCATACTTTTACGAATTCAAGTGAATTATTCTATATATAAATGCGTCACAAACCGAACGCTTAGGTCGTTTGCGCCGTTCTATCGCTTGTTCCGCGGTCGGCTCAGGCGGAACGTGACAATAAGTCCTACATTTTCGTGCGTGCAACCGGTGTTGATCGATTTATAAGACGTTATATCGTCAAAAACTTAAAAAAAACATATCGCAATGATTTTTGGTATTCGAACCGGTGTTCTGTGTTTCGGTGGTATAATGGTACTCAACCTTTTTTTTAAAATAAAAATAATAAAAACGTAATTTCAAATTAAGAACGTATTAATGTAGTGAGAAATGGTTGTCCAATAAAACAAGCTTGGTATAAATAACCTTTATAATATGAGGAATGTAATACGGTCGGTATATGGGGTAACATAAGATGAAAGGTTTAAAAAAGTTTAGGAAACCCTGATCTATTTAATACTCTTAGAAGTTTTCTATTTACAACTAAATGTCTTGTCATAAACGATTCAGCCGTTTCGAACTTTATCACAGACAAACAAAAGAAATTTCAAGTTTATTTTTATGTATAGATTAGATAGCCGTGATAACATAATTAGAGTTACTTACGTTACTTATCAGTTCAACATTCACTCGCTCTTCCCTAGTTCTCTCTCTGATAATAGTAAAATATGTTTTCGTACGTAAATCTCGTGTACATAAAAGAAAATAAATTAGAAGCCTGTATATAACACACTAGCTGTTAACGCGACCTCGTTCGCGTTGAATGTTAATAGTAGTTAATAAGTAATTTAAATAATCATAGAGTTTTAAAAGAAATGAGAAAGGTTTATTCTTACTTGAGTTTGAAACATGAACACGCCAGTTATTGTTTAATTTATATTGAATTCTGTATTTGTCTCAATGATTAAAGTTTTAATATGCTAACTACATACAAAATTGATAAATACTAAATGTCAATGCCTTTCAATACTTTTTGTCTATTTATTTACTTAAGAACATCTGGAGACTACAGTTACATGAATTAACACCAGATACAAGCAAACGGTAGGCCTTTAAAATCTACCACAACATGGTGCTGAATGGTAGACAGATTTAATTTTAAAAAATAAAACGGGGTAATTAAAAAAAAATACAACAAAGATGCAACTTCATGCGGTGTTCCCAGGCAGTCACCCATCCAAGTACTGACTGCGCCCGACATTGCTCAACTTCGGTGATCGAACAAGAACCGGTTTTTTCGATACTCTACTCGACACAGTGTTTACTCCTACCACTTTTCGACACGTAAAACGCTGCAGATCAGAATCTCAAAGCCCTCCAAATAAGAAGTTGCTCGTGAACAATCTAAAATAATCATAAGGAATATCATATAATAAAAAAATTAATACTGGTAACCAGGAACATAAAATCCAAACAATAACATAATAATAGATTGTTAGGAATTAAAATTTATGTATCTCAATAATAATAATGCCTTTTCCTTAAAAATTCTCAACGAGTCACCAATATGTCTATCTCAGTTCCTAATTTATTGTATACACTTCTCAGTCTAGATCAGTGGTACTCAACCATTTTTATTTAAACGGCCACAAACACGATTCACTCATGGTGTCGCGGGCCGCAAACTACAAATATTTATGTATTAAATTGAAGAAAAAAAACGTAATTTCAAACTAACAACGTATTCATGTAGTGAAAAATAGCTTTAAAATAAAACAAGCTTGGTATGACGCTTCTTATATCATAAGGATCTATTTAATTTATTTAGCGTGCTCATAATTTTTCTTATTGACACGAAATTTAAAATAATTGAAAATTAAGTATAATCGGGTGGGTCAACTACAAAGACTCGGCGGGCCGCAGGTTAGTATGACTGGTCTAGATACAGGTGCATTTGGCCCGATATTAGTTTTTACGGATGGTGTTTTGAGGATTTTTTTTTTTGTAGGAAATGTGGACAGTCAGTTATGTTAGTAGGTTTAACTAACCGCCAGTTATTGTTTAATTTATATTGAATTCTGTATTTGTCTCAATTATTAAAGTTTTAATATGCTAACTACATACAAAATTGATAAATTCTAAATGTCAATGCCTTTCAATCCTTGTCTTGACTGGTCTAGATACAGGTGCATTTGACCCGATATTAGTTCTTACGGATGGTGTTTTGAGGATTTTTTTTTGTAGGAAATGTGGACAGTCAGTTATGTTATTAGGTTTAACTAACAATAAATACGTAATATTTTAATTTTGATAAATAGTAATAAATTACTGATCGTAAAATACTTGTCACAGTATGAAAAATATTATAAAGTCGTGTTTATAATTAAATGAAGCTGAGGACCGTGACATTTTAACCTTTGTCGGGTCGAAGCAATTTCTTACTTGACGGCTTATTTTGTTGTGAACAGAACTATGTGATCAATAGTGTTACGAGTTTATCTCCAAGGATTTTATAAAGACAAGAATGTTTATAGCGCGAAATGCGTAGTTGTGGAATCGTTACAATGTGTTGTGATTTTAATTTAAAATTACTAGCTTTGCCCTCGTAGTTTCGCTCGGCTTTATATTTTCTTACTCTAGTTCCTCTCATAATGCCGCATCTCGTCACACTATTCATTCCCACAATGCCTGATATATTAAGGGCGGGAATGCAAACACCAATCTATATATATATTAGAGATTCCCACCTATATATTGATTCATCACGATATCTCTGGAACCATAAGGCGTAGCGACTTGAAATATGGTAGGAATATTCCTTTCGCCGAGTAGAGGTTAGCTAAGAACGGATTTTACGAAATTCCACCCACAAGGGGGGTTTGCGGGGGGGTAATTAGGGCGGGACAACGTCAGCCGGGCCCGCTAGTAAGGTTATAAAAGTCTAGCAGACTCTGCCACGCGTTGCTGTGGCTTAATTATTATATCATTACATATTGATAAAAATACATAATTGTTGTTGACAATATGACCAAGAAACATCACTTAACGAACTAACACGCAGCGGAAGCTCTCAAAAGGATAAACCTTATTCATTGGTGCTCCAATCCTATTGGTCTAAGCGTGATGATATATAGCCTTCCTTGATAAAAACCTCTCTAACGATGAAAGAATTTTTCAAATCTGAGCAGTAAGTAGTTGCTGAGATTACCCCCTACAACCTCACAAACTTCACCTCTTTATAATATTAGTATAGATATATTTCGGAGACTTCCGAGTACATGCATGTATGGCGGTAAAAGAAAGGAATGTTAAAAGAAAATTTTGACACAGGTCAATACATTGACACAAGCCGGATAAGATTAGTCATAGTGATTTTCTTTATGGTTGTCACCTTTCGTCGTCCTATAAAACATTTCACTCGACGCCATAGATATAATCTCCTATAAATTCTTGACACAATACATTGACACATGCCGGATTAGATTAGTCATAGTGACTTTCCTTAGGGTTGTCACCTTTTGTCGTCCTATAAAACATTTCACTCGACGCCATAGATATAATCTCCTATGTGCTATCACAAAGAGCAGGTGCGACTTCACATTTATATAATTTATACTTAAAACGGAATCTCCGTACAGCCATATTGATGCAGTCGGTATGTGCATGAATAATCCCTTTATAATTAACCGGTCGTAAAAACGAGGGTGCAAGTCTATGAATATTAATGGTTTCTTTATCTCGCTTGTTAGTGTTTTGTTTTGTCCTTGTAGAAAGAGTTAACATTGAATTGTTAAGTATCTTCATATGTATCTTAGAATATCTAGAGAAGTTTTTTTTTTGCAACCAATCTTATAGGTTTTTTAAGTTTATTGTGATCACTTTAATACTCTGACAAAATGGTGGCCTATTGGCCGTATTGACAGAAATCACCACGGAGTTTTTGTGGCAATTCAGAATCCATAATCCGTGGTATTATTTCGCATTTATTTCACTAGTGTACAAAAACCAAACAATATTACGTAAAACATCACCAATGTTACAAAGTACACAGTAAAATAACACAAGATTATGCATAAAATGTAAAACCCAACACATGACAACACGCAGCGGAAGCTCTCAAAAGGATAAACCTTATTCATTGGTGCTCCAATCCTATTGGTCTAAGCGTGATGATATATAGCCTTCCTTGATAAAAACCTCTCTAACGATGAAAGAATTTTTCAAATCTGAGCAGTAAGTAGTTGCTGAGATTACCCCCTACAACCTCACAAACTTCACCTCTTTATAATATTAGTATAGATATATTTCGGAGACTTCCGAGTACATGCATGTATGGCGGTAAAAGAAAGGAATGTTAAAAGGAAACATATAATTAAGCGATTAGAAAGATACGCCTGAATGAAGGTTTGATATCAGGCATCTCATAAGACCAACTACACCACACATTATTCCTCTGTTGACTTTTTAAGACCCAAATCTCAAAACGACGGATCATGTTGTTATTGTTTTAAAATTTGACAAAATCGTAAATTGTAAATTTGATGATTTACTAAAATGAAGTCCGGACAAATGAAAAAATAATTTTAAAATAAATTTTAATAGAAAGTTATGATTTTACAATACATAGTTTGCTATTTTTCAAAGTTTTGTAAATCAGGTATTTTTTAAGCTTATTCTGCCAAATAGTCTGTTGACCTGTGCCGCATGAAGTCTACAATCTTTTGTATGGAGTTAAAAACTTTACAGTGTTATTACAGAAAAGTTAAATGAGTATTGAATACTTGCTTTAAAAAGGTTTCGTATTACATGCACCGCGCTCGCCCGAGGCAAGTTCGCATTATCCTTTTTCGCAAATCTAACCTAACGTAACCAAAGCGAGGCAAAAGAGCAAGATGGCGAATATTCAGCGACCGCGGTGAATTTAATACGAGACCTTTTTAAAACAAGTATTCAATAGGTATTTAAATTTTTTTTAATAACACCGTTATGGTTTTGGGCAGTCCAGGGGTTAACATGATTTGAAATTGTTTAGGTACCTGAAATGGAGATGCCGCTCGATCTTCCTCATCTATCGGGAATCGCCGGTGATATCCAATACGTCGTCACCAGCGACGGATCCATAGCTCCTTCGGTCGTGACCTCGCCTGTAACACCAATGGTGATCCCACCAGAGACGAAATTACCAGAACTGCCGGATCTGAAAGAACTGCCGGATGCATCAGTACCAAAGGTGGCTGTAACGTTGCCGGATATGCCTGATGCTCCTCCTCCGCCTGTGCTGGCAAACGTGCAAGTTCTTACGCCACCACCACCGCCTCCACCACCACCGCCACCACCGCCACCAATGGAAGCAGCAGCACCAGCAGCAGTTCTGAGGTAAGTTATCCTTTTTAGGGTTTGACTACACTGCACAACAACAACAAAAATTATTTGTCTCTAAAGTCGGTTTAAGGACAATAATTTTACGTGATAACGTCATAAGAAAGCATTAATAATAAATAATTGCATACTTTTACGAATTCAAGTGAATTATTCTATATATAAATGCGTCACAAACCGAACGCTTAGGTCGTTTGCGCCGTTCTATCGCTTGTTCCGCGGTCGGCTCAGGCGGAACGTGACAATAAGTCCTACATTTTCGTGCGTGCAACCGGTGTTGATCGATTTATAAGACGTTATATCGTCAAAAACTTAAAAAAAACATATCGCAATGATTTTTGGTATTCGAACCGGTGTTCTGTGTTTCGGTGGTATAATGGTACTCAACCTTTTTTTTAAAATAAAAATAATAAAAACGTAATTTCAAATTAAGAACGTATTAATGTAGTGAGAAATGGTTGTCCAATAAAACAAGCTTGGTATAAATAACCTTTATAATATGAGGAATGTAATACGGTCGGTATATGGGGTAACATAAGATGAAAGGTTTAAAAAAGTTTAGGAAACCCTGATCTATTTAATACTCTTAGAAGTTTTCTATTTACAACTAAATGTCTTGTCATAAACGATTCAGCCGTTTCGAACTTTATCACAGACAAACAAAAGAAATTTCAAGTTTATTTTTATGTATAGATTAGATAGCCATGATAACATAATTAGAGTTACTTACGTTACTTATCAGTTCAACATTCACTCGCTCTTCCCTAGTTCTCTCTCTGATAATAGTAAAATATGTTTTCGTACGTAAATCTCGTGTACATAAAAGAAAATAAATTAGAAGCCTGTATATAACACACTAGCTGTTAACGCGACCTCGTTCGCGTTGAATGTTAATAGTAGTTAATAAGTAATTTAAATAATCATAGAGTTTTAAAAGAAATGAGAAAGGTTTATTCTTACTTGAGTTTGAAACATGAACACGCCAGTTATTGTTTAATTTATATTGAATTCTGTATTTGTCTCAATGATTAAAGTTTTAATATGCTAACTACATACAAAATTGATAAATACTAAATGTCAATGCCTTTCAATACTTTTTGTCTATTTATTTACTTAAGAACATCTGGAGACTACAGTTACATGAATTAACACCAGATACAAGCAAACGGTAGGCCTTTAAAATCTACCACAACATGGTGCTGAATGGTAGACAGATTTAATTTTAAAAAATAAAACGGGGTAATTAAAAAAAAATACAACAAAGATGCAACTTCATGCGGTGTTCCCAGGCAGTCACCCATCCAAGTACTGACTGCGCCCGACATTGCTCAACTTCGGTGATCGAACAAGAACCGGTTTTTTCGATACTCTACTCGACACAGTGTTTACTCCTACCACTTTTCGACACGTAAAACGCTGCAGATCAGAATCTCAAAGCCCTCCAAATAAGAAGTTGCTCGTGAACAATCTAAAATAATCATAAGGAATATCATATAATAAAAAAATTAATACTGGTAACCAGGAACATAAAATCCAAACAATAACATAATAATAGATTGTTAGGAATTAAAATTTATGTATCTCAATAATAATAATGCCTTTTCCTTAAAAATTCTCAACGAGTCACCAATATGTCTATCTCAGTTCCTAATTTATTGTATACACTTCTCAGTCTAGATCAGTGGTACTCAACCATTTTTATTTAAACGGCCACAAACACGATTCACTCATGGTGTCGCGGGCCGCAAACTACAAATATTTATGTATTAAATTGAAGAAAAAAAACGTAATTTCAAACTAACAACGTATTCATGTAGTGAAAAATAGCTTTAAAATAAAACAAGCTTGGTATGACGCTTCTTATATCATAAGGATCTATTTAATTTATTTAGCGTGCTCATAATTTTTCTTATTGACACGAAATTTAAAATAATTGAAAATTAAGTATAATCGGGTGGGTCAACTACAAAGACTCGGCGGGCCGCAGGTTAGTATGACTGGTCTAGATACAGGTGCATTTGGCCCGATATTAGTTTTTACGGATGGTGTTTTGAGGATTTTTTTTTTTGTAGGAAATGTGGACAGTCAGTTATGTTAGTAGGTTTAACTAACAATAAATTTTAATTTTGATAAATAGTAATAGCTCGTAAAATACTTATCACAGTATGAAACATTTAATAAAAATATTATGAAGTCGTGTTTATAATTAAATGAAGCTGAGGACCGTGACATTTTAACCTTTGTCGGGTCGAAGCAATTTCTTACTTGACGGCTTATTTTGTTGTGAACAGAACTATGTGATCAATAGTGTTACGAGTTTATCTCCAAGGATTTTATAAAGACAAGAATGTTTATAGCGCGAAATGCGTAGTTGTGGAATCGTTACAATGTGTTGTGATTTTAATTTAAAATTACTAGCTTTGCCCTCGTAGTTCCGCTCGGCTTTATATTTTCTTACTCTAGTTCCTCTCATAATGCCGCATCTCGTCACACTATTCATTCCCACAATGCCTGATATATTAAGGGCGGGAATGCAAACACCAATCTATATATATATTAGAGATTCCCACCTATATATTGATTCATCACGATATCTCTGGAACCATAAGGCGTAGCGACTTGAAATATGGTAGGAATATTCCTTTCGCCGAGTAGAGGTTAGCTAAGAACGGATTTTACGAAATTCCACCCACAAGGGGGGTTTGCGGGGGGGTAATTAGGGCGGGACAACGTCAGCCGGGCCCGCTAGTAAGGTTATAAAAGTCTAGCAGACTCTGCCACGCGTTGCTGTGGCTCAATTATTATATCATTACATATTGATAAAAATACATAATTGTTGTTGACAATATGACCAAGAAACATCACTTAACGAACTAACACGCAGCGGAAGCTCTCAAAAGGATAAACCTTATTCATTGGTGCTCCAATCCTATTGGTCTAAGCGTGATGATATATAGCCTTCCTTGATAAAAACCTCTCTAACGATGAAAGAATTTTTCAAATCTGAGCAGTAAGTAGTTGCTGAGATTACCCCCTACAACCTCACAAACTTCACCTCTTTATAATATTAGTATAGATATATTTCGGAGACTTCCGAGTACATGCATGTATGGCGGTAAAAGAAAGGAATGTTAAAAAAATTCTTGACACAATACATTGACACATGCCGGATTAGATTAGTCATAGTGACTTTCCTTAGGGTTGTCACCTTTTGTCGTCCTATAAAACATTTCACTCGACGCCATAGATATAATCTCCTATGTGCTATCACAAAGAGCAGGTGCGACTTCACATTTATATAATTTATACTTAAAACGGAATCTCCGTACAGCCATATTGATGCAGTCGGTATGTGCATGAATAATCCCTTTATAATTAACCGGTCGTAAAAACGAGGGTGCAAGTCTATGAATATTAATGGTTTCTTTATCTCGCTTGTTAGTGTTTTGTTTTGTCCTTGTAGAAAGAGTTAACATTGAATTGTTAAGTATCTTCATATGTATCTTAGAATATCTAGAGAAGGTTTTTTTTTTGCAACCAATCTTATAGGTTTTTTAAGTTTATTGTGATCACTTTAATACTCTGACAGAATATCTAGAGAAGTTTTTTTTTTGCAACCAATCTTATAGGTTTTTTAAGTTTATTGTGATCACTTTAATACTCTGACAAAATGGTGGCCTATTGGCCGTATTGACAGAAATCACCACGGAGTTTTTGTGGCAATTCAGAATCCATAATCCGTGGTATTATTTCGCATTTATTTCACTAGTGTGCAATAACCAAACAATATTACGTAAAACATCACCAATGTTACAAAGTACACAGTAAAATAACACAAGATTATGCATAAAATGTAAAACCCAACACATGACATTCCAAGATCCCGCCAAAAACTCTGTAGAGAAGTTATTAAATTGTTTTATAAACTAGATTGATTTGCAATTAATTCGATGAACTATCAAATAATACACACCTAATTATGATTTACATATAATAAAGAATGGCAAAATAATTAAAGAGTGAAATAGATTCCAAGGTACGCTTTTCTTCTTAATTATATTTTTCTAAAATAGAAATAGCCGAAATTACTCCTTATAACATTAGCTGTCTGCCGGTTAAAGTGCCGATAAAATCAGTCCAATCGTTTCGGGGATTACTCGGGACAAACAGACATACGAGTCAAGTAACACAAGATTATGAATAAAATGCAAAATCCAACACATGACATTCCAAGATCCCGCCAAAAACTATTTAGAGAATTTATTAAATTGTTTTATAAACTACATTGATTTGCAATTAATTCGATGAAGTATTAAATAATATACACCAAATTATTATTTACATATAATAAAGAATGGCAAATTAATTAAAGAGTGAAATAGATTCCAAGGTACGCTTTTCTTCTTAATTATATTTTTCTAAAATAGAAATAGCCGAAATTACTCCTTATAACATTAGCTGTCTGCCGGTTAAAGTGCCGATAAAATCAGTCCAATCGTTTCGGGGATTACTCGGGACAAACAGACATACAGAAAGATTAATAAAAAAATGAGAATTGGCTTTTTGTTACAATTACCTATACTTTTATTCCATTATTATCCATTTTAGTAAATAGATGTTATTTCGACATTACAAACAGATATACCGATTTTATTTATTTGTATAGATAAGTAAGATTTTACATTGCTAGGCGTGATTCAAATTGCTCTCTTGTATCGTAACTAATATTATAAAGTGAATGTTTTCAATCCTTAATTACTCATTCGATCGTCTCTCATCCAGAAAAAAGGGCCGTTTTCGAGTTACCTCGAATCTTCAACAACGTGAGCGAAGCCGCGGGCAAAGGCTAGTATAGAATAATACATAAATAGTTAGTGAGCGAGTATTATTAGCGGGTAATAAAATATTAACCCGAAATGCGACGTGCAAAATCGTCCGGTTAAATATTGTATTGACGGTCGAGAAAGGGCATATCCGGAGTTTATGGCGGGATCCTGGAATATCATGTAGTAGATTTTATATTTTACTAATGGGCCCGGTGGACGTTGTCCCGCCCTGATAATAAAAAAGGCCTTGGCAAATTATGCATTTAAACTTTCTTCGTGAATCACTTTATCTACTGGTGAAAACCGCATGAAAATCCGCCTCAGAAGTTTTTGAGTTTATCGCGAACAGACAGGCATACAGACGTTACAGAGGACTTTGTTTTATACTATGTAGTGATTCATAATCTTGTGTTATTTGTGAAATGGATGGCAAAAATATACCACCAAGCATGGATTCTGATTTGCCACAAAAACTCCCTGGAAAGTTCTAACAAGACGGCCACCATCTTGTTAGTACGTTGAAATGATCGCAAAAACTTGTAAAATCATCACTTACACTATAATGGCAGTAATAATCTATTGGAAAAAATGTTGCCAAATAATAATAATAATAAAGGGCATATCGAATTGGACAAAAAACATTTTTGGGATTGTTAAAACAGCATATGTCGGGTTATACGATCCATTAAGGGTCATGCATTAGTGTTATCTTTGTTTCTTTTACCTGATTTTTTGTGAACTATAAACCCGCGTCGACAATCAAACACATGTGCTGTGGGCTACATTTTTTTTCCTTTACACGCTTGTTACCTTTGATTCCTTTTTATTTAATTTCAATGTTCAGTCACGCACACGTTTTCTCCGTTCCGTCTTTACCGGTAGTAGAGGAATGCAGTTTAAACTGTAAGTTAAGTACGTATTCATGGAAAAAATATAGAAGAATTGATAATTATGTTCATGATTGTACAAATTTCAATAACCGTAGTACAGTTTTTTAGTAGTGTTCTGTACATTACTTTTCAAAATAAGTTACCTCCAATTTTACGTTATTTTCCAAGATCTTCATATTTTGTACATAAAAAAATTACTAAACATAAGATCATAAAAAAATAAGTAAAAACCTTTTGAACGGGAAAAGTTTGTACTGCGTTCTCGGTGTATAAAAACCTGAAAATTTTAAAAACTTAAATATAATAAATTAATGATTAAAATTGGACTTAATTCATTTGGGAATGCAACGACTCAATTATCAAATGTGCTTTTGATTATTCGAGTATCCTATAAACTTGATGTGTTTTATTATTAGTGTACTGTACATCGGGTGTCACCCTGTATATAAAGCCAACTCGGTATTTATACTATAATTAACATACATATTTATACATACATTTTGAGCGTCATTTTTACCAAAAAGACCTAACCTTGTAAGGGGTGTCGAATAACATCTAAGACTTGAGACATCCAAGCCAACCTCACCTGCACGTGGTGCACCCTGCTGAATAACGAACGAGGCAATGGCGAAAGCGGGGTGGTAGGGTTTTACAGCCTGACTGGGTCGCAACCACCATGTATATGGCGAAAAAGCCCGTCATAGTGATTCGCTCCTGCGGGCCGCGTTTCGGGATCAGCCTGTGCATATCCAGCTATTCGCAGGCCGGCATGACAGTGGCGACCGGCGATAGATAATGTGTCACTCGGTGGTCGCCATTGTTTTTGGACTGTACTGTGCTTACCATCAGGGCATAGTGCAGTCACTTTGCCGAGCTACAATAAAAAAAAAAACCTTAAGTTATGTCAGTAACAATTTTGGGTCTGAAGCCCATCATTACTTAGTTTTTAGTTCTCTTGTAATTTAATCTATGCTAATTAGTTTTATATTGTGACACTATTTAAAAGCGTATTTTATCACTACATATTATATAGTCCGTCTGCCACGTCTGTATGTCTGTTCGCGATAAACTCAAAACCTACCTACTCAAAAACACTCACGGATTTTGATACGGTTTTCACCAGTAGATAAAGTGATAATGAGGAAGGTTTACCTATAATTACTCAAGGTTTTTTATTATCAGGACGGGACATTGACCGCTGGGTCCGCTAGTATTTTTATAAAAATATGCAACGTATGTGTTAAAGTGACCGCAAAAAATATCTAGATTTGTTCGACTCTCATGTATGTTTTATAAGTGATTTTTTTTATATCCAGTTAAATCTAAATAAATAGGATTAAATTGCAATAGGGATTGTAGGCTCCTTTATGGAGATAATTAAAACTGTTGTTAAAAACCAAGTCTGAATTAGCAAGATACTTATCGAACCTGTCGTAGAGCGGTATAAAAATACATGTTCGCAAAAACGTACCCAGGACTTAAGCAACTGATTGCGTTACGTGCTCTATGGGACTTTGTTTAATTAAAGGGATATTTTTTAATTTATTCAATTAATTCAAAAATGTCCCTTTTTTAACACACTATACAGGCCATAATCGGCAATCTTTCGCAGCTTCTAACTAGTTACGACGGTCCAAGTCAATACGGCATCAGACAAAAAACGACTAACAGCATCTTGAATTACATTTGTCTTTAAATTATGACAGTTATGACCATATATAATATATACGTTTCACATACCTGCTTATTCCTCGCATCTACATATTTTTTTATAGTTTTATTGTTTGCACAGACGTTTTCCTGAGAAAGTAAGCCAAGACGTTAGTAATGTAATCATTCGTAATTATCTTCACTTGAGACGATATATATTCTGCTATATTATATCGTTCATATAGGTTTGTATCTGGCTTTTTCTTTCCCATTTTTATAGCAGTTTGTTTTCAGACATTATAACAGTTAATGTCTAGACCTTAAACTTATGCTAACATGAAACTTGGAATGGAAAGTAAGATAATAATATATAATACAAGTGTAGATTCTTATTTTAAAATTATGTCTATTGACGTGGAAACGTATTATTAGGCGTGTTATTTATTTCGTTCTGCACATTAGCTCGATTTTCTGTTCTATCGTTTACCTCATGTTCATATATTCATAAGTTTCATAAAATTGGGAAACGATATCATGCAAATGTCAATAGGTTATCGGTCTCTTGTTGATTGTATTATGACATTTATTTTGTAAATGAAATTGAACTGATGGGAGATATTATCATGGAATGATCTGTGTCTAGTTTAGTTATGCAGTTTGTTGATTTTACTTGTAAAATCATCACTTACACGATAATGGCAGTAATAATCTATTGGAAAATTTGTTGCCAAATAATAATAATAATAAAGGGCATATCGAATTGGGCAAAAAACATTTTTGGGATTGTTAAAACAGCATATGTCGGGTTATACGATCCATTAAGGGTCATGCATTAGTGTTATCTTTGTTTCTTTTACCTGATTTTTTGTGAACTATAAACCCGCGTCGACAATCAAACACATGTGCTGTGGGCTACATTTTTTTTCCTTTACACGCTTGTTACCTTTGATTCCTTTTTATTTAATTTCAATGTTCAGTCACGCACACGTTTTCTCCGTTCCGTCTTTACCGGTAGTAGAAGAATGCAGTTTAAACTGTAAGTTAAGTACGTATTCATGGATTAAATATAGAAGAATTGATAATTATGTTCATGATTGTACAAATTTCAATAATCGTAGTACAGTTTTTTAGTAGTGTTCTGTACATTACTTTTCAAAATAAGTTACATCCAATTTTACGTTATTTTCCAAGATCTTCATATTTTGTACATAAAAAAATTACTAAACATAAGATCATAAAAAAATAAGTAAAAACCTTTTGAACGGGAAAAGTTTGTACTGCGTTCTCGGTGTATAAAAACCTGGAAATTTTTAAAAACTTAAACATGATAAATTAATGATTAAAATTGGATTTAGTCCATTTGGAAATGCAACGACTCAATTATCAAATGTATTTTTGATTATTCGAGTATCCTATAAACTTGATGTGTTTTATTATTAGTGTACTGTACATCGGGTGTCACCCTGTATATAAAGCCAACTCGGTATTTATACTATAATTAACATACATATTTATACATACATTTTGAGCGTCATATTTACCAAAAAGACCTAACCTTAAGATATGTCAGTAACAATTTTGGGTCTGAAGCCCATCATTACTTAGTTTTTAGTTCTCTTGTAATTTAATCTATGCTAATTAGTTTTATATTGTGACACAATTTAAAAGCGTATTTTATCACTACATATTATAAAGTCCTCTGCCACGTCTGATGTCTGTTCGCGATAAACTCAAAACCTACCTACTCAAAAACACTCACGGATTTTGATACGGTTTTCACCAGTAGATAAAGTGATAATGAGGAAGGTTTACCTATAATTAGTTAAGGTTTTTTGTATTATCAGGACGGGACATTGACCGCTGGGTCCGCTAGTATTTTTATAAAAATATGCAACGTATGTGTTAAAGTGACCGCAAAAAATATCTAGATTTGTTCGACTCTCATGTATGTTTTATAAGTGATTTTTTTTATATCCAGTTAAATCTAAATAAATAGGATTAAATTGCAATAGGGATTGTAGGCTCCTTTATGGAGATAATTAAAACTGTTGTTAAAAACCAAGTCTGAATTAGCAAGATACTTATCGAACCTGTCGTAGAGCGGTATAAAAATACATGTTCGCAAAAACGTACCCAGGACTTAAGCAACTGATTGCGTTACGTGCTCTATGGGACTTTGTTTAATTAAAGGGATATTTTTTAATTTATTCAATTAATTCAAAAATGTCCCTTTTTTAACACACTATACAGGCCATAATCGGCAATCTTTCGCAGCTTCTAACTAGTTACGACGGTCCAAGTCAATACGGCATCAGACAAAAAACGACAAACAGCATCTTGAATTACATTTGTCTTTAAATTATGACAGTTATGACCATATATAATATATACGTTTCACATACCTGCTTATTCCTCGCATCTACATATTTTTTTATAGTTTTATTGTTTGCACAGACGTTTTCCTGAGAAAGTAAGCCAAGACGTTAGTAATGTAATCATTCGTAATTATCTTCACTTGAGACGATATATATTCTGCTATATTATATCGTTCATATAGGTTTGTATCTGGCTTTTTCTTTCCAATTTTTATAGCAGTTTTTTTTCAGACATTATAACAGTTAATGTCAAGACTTTAAACTTATGCAAACATGAAACTTTGAATGGAAAGTAAGATAATAATATATAATACAAGTGTAGATTCTTATTTTAAAATTATGTCTATTGACGTGGAAACGTATTATTAGGCGTGTTATTTATTTCGTTCTGCACATTAGCTCGATTTTCTGTTCTATCGTTTACCTCATGTTCATATATTCATAAGTTTCATAAAATTGGGAAACGATATCATGCAAATGTCAATAGGTTATCGGTCTCTTGTTGATTGTATTATGACATTTATTTTGTAAATGAAATTGAACTGATGGGAGATATTATCATGGAATGATCTGTGTCTAGTTTAGTTATGCAGTTTGTTGATTTTCGTTTTGTCTCAAAACTGACTTTCTTGCTTCAAATGGGTGTTTAAATTTTATAATAATGGTATATTATATAGTATATTTTAAAGACTTTTAAGACTTTTCAAGTTACTTAGTTCAATTTGGTTGGTTTACCACAAAACCATTTATTTGTTCTCTTCTCTCCGTATAACGAAAAAAATGATCGGGCCCTTTAAATTTGTTAGAAAGAGTTTACACTGTATTCCTGTATTCATCACTTTCTTCTCAGTGATTAGCATGTTATGCATAATGAATAAGAAAAAAGTAGGTTATATTTTACGATTTATTGATTTATTATTGCTCGCCTTAGTAACCCGGTGAAGCTGTTAAAGCCTTGCTAGACAAATAACGTAGTCAGTTCGAAAAAAAAACAGATCTATTATACATTCTTCATGTATATATCAATTGGTAGGGATAACTAACGTATCCAACCTCCTTCGTACTGAATCTTCTTGGCATATGCAACAACAATATTTCTAGAAACATCATGTTTTGCCGGTACCACATACGTATAATGTTTAAATTGAATCACATGAATCGTAAGTAGGCCTTACGAAAGAAAGGTGTTTCTCGGAAAAATGTAAATAGCTACCATTTCCACGCGACTCCGTAAGTCGGGATCAGAGTTATGGGTCATTTGACCCCTGTTTACTCTCCCGATGGAATATTAAACAGCTTTAAAGTCATATAAACATTCGTTAACGGGTTTTTAAATAGTAAAAGAAGCCGGTATTATCATTTAACAATAGTGTAGTGTTGTTTGATAATAAAAGTAGAGGATTTACAATGAATTCTTCATCTTTGAAGCTTAGTATTAAATGTTTAGACAAACGGTTGTGTATTTTTAGGCCATCGTTCGTCAACTCTTGCTCATTTCAACTTTCTTCTTAGTAATCTATGCTTCTATACTAATATTATAAAGAGGTAAAATTTTATATCGTATAGATTTTACCGTTTGTCTACAGTATCATCTGATGCTAACTGACGATGTGGTCTAAGATGGTCATCTTCATCATCTAATAAGGGTAATCCCTTATCCCACCTAGGTAGGGTCGGCACAACATGTTTTCTTTTTCCACTCTCTCGTGTCAAATGTCATCTCAGTATTCATACCTTTTACGCACATATCATTTTTCATGCAGTTCATCCATACATTTTTCGGTCCTCCTCTACTCGTATTTAAGAGTGGTAGAGCCACGCTGAAGCTATGATTGGTTTCAGCATGAATGGGTCGGCTCGCCCGGGTAGTACCACCCTCTCATAGAAAACCGACGTGAATTAACTGTGCTTGCATTGTTGCGTTTCGTTCGGTCAGTGAGAGCGCCAAAGGCCCACCTCCCTTACCCTCTGCTCTCCCCCTCACTCCCTTTTCCCTAAACACAGGCTGGCAACGCATTTTCGACTCCCCTGGTATTGTTAGTGTCTATGGACGGTGGTGATCACTTAACATCAGGTGACCCACAAGTTCGTTTGCCAGTTACCATCCGTCCACAAACATACTCAACACCTTGTCCTCATGGTAAAAACGCTAAACTTATAGAGGGACTGGCTCTCAAGTGCCGCTACCGAAACACACTAACAGGTGCTTCGCGACCGAATTTCAATTAGATGTTGGTAGCTAGCTAGGCAGACTTGGAACTTTAATATGGTGCTCTGGTATCATCATGATGGTTTCCTTCACCTAAAGCTCCCACTGAGTCTCAAGTTTTGATCGACACAGTGTCCGAACACGCAATACGCAACACGCAACACTAAGCGACCAGCGCTCCAAAATTTATATCATCATCTTCTTACCCTTATCCCGCCTAAGTAGGCTCGGCACAACATGTTTACCTTTTCCACGCTCGCCTATCAGATGTCATCTCAGTCATCACACCTTTTACACACATATCATTTTTCACACAATCCATCCATCCTTTTTTCGGTCTTCCTCTACTCTTATATCCATCGAACGTCATACTCAAAGCTTTTCTAGTTACATGGTCTTCATCTCTCCTCATAACATGCCCATACCATGCTAACCTATTACTCCTTAACTTCTCTGTTACTGGTGCTATTTTCTAACTTCCTCTGATATATTCATTCCTAATCTTATCCATTCTAGTTACACCACACATCCACCTTAACATTCGTGTCTCTGCCACATGTAGTTTTCTCTCATCGCCCAGCACTCAGATGCGTACAACATTACTGGTCTTATAATAGTTTTATACACCTTCCCTTTGAGGTTCAAGGGAATTATATATTCCAAAATATATTTATTCATTATTTTATTATATGATCATCTTTACTAATTACATGATGTGGTTAAGTATACTAAGTAAATACTCCGTCTGATCAATTAATCATCGTTTAACAACATAATGAGATATTCATGTTTTTATGTTACCTGAGAATTAATACTTTTTGCATATATAATATGGCATTCAGTTTAAAAATTACTTAATAAACCCTTGGGAAATAAATCGCTAATGTAAAAATAAAATGAAAGGACACAACGGTGAATCCAGTTTGTTCTATAGTAGTCCTGTTGGTACAAAGCAAAGAAATACATTTTTCAACATCCATTAGGGCCGAGGTATTTAACTAAGGTCTAGTTTTTAGTTTCGAATACCAGAATATATCGCAAATTACGTGTGGTTTTTTTTGTGTTAAGTGCATTTCGTACATTACTGTTCACTCATTAATATTCTTGAAATATTAAAGGTTGTTCTTTATTGAGTTCAGTGTTAATGTATTTATTGGAAATTAATTTTTGCGTTTATCATAAATGGCTGTGAATTGAGTCCTACGGAGAACAATCATATCTTTGAACTGGGTTAGTTTAGACTAACCTAGTTGTCTTGCGGAATGTCCACCGGATTATGGCTGTCAGGGGAATACGCGGTTACCGCACAGTATCATGCGAGGCAGCGTGCCTACTGGATCCCCGCCATGGGATTTGGTCGCATATGTGTACGTTGAGATGTACAGATGGCGCACGCAGAGAATACTGCGAGGTGAATCCATTGCGCCACGAGAGCAGAAGGCCCAGAGAAACCTTTTTTGAAGGGTCATGTTGACTGCGTGGAGGGATAGGTTGGCCTCAGCAAGTACAGGCCTTTTGACGGTAGAGGCAATCCGCCCAGTATTCTTTGAGTGGGTGGATAGACCACATGGTGCACTTATCTTCCGACTGGTGCAGGTGCTGACCGGTCACGGCTGCTTTGGTAAGTACCTGTACCAGGTAGTCAGAAGAGAGCTAACGTCTAGGTGCCACCACTGTGACGACTGTGATGTTGAAACTTCCCAATATGTCCTAGAGGAATGCTCAGCTTGGGAAAATGAGCGCCGCGAGCTTACTGCGGTAGTGGGTAACGACCTCTCTCTGCCGGCTGTGCTCCGCTCCATGGTCGGTGAAGAGAGGGAGTGGAATACTGTCGTGGCTTTTTGTGAAAGCGTCATCTCGCAAAAACAGGATGCGGAGAGAGCTAGGGAGAAAGCCGCCAATGCCCCCGCTATCCGGCGTGGGAGATCTGGCCACTGAATTAGACCTAGGGGAGGCAACTTCCATCTTATGCCTCCCTAACTAAACTCCAGGTGACAGACGCGGGGGCGTCTGTTGTCGCAGAAAGGAGTTCCCATGGTGGTGAAGCACGGCTAGCCGCAGCTTCAACACAAAGCAGGAGAGAGAGAGATCCTCTCCCTCGAGACGAGGGTCCTCGTTCGACCACCTACGGGCGACCAAAGCGCGCGACCAGCGCATCGAAGCATGCAAATCGTGAGCCCCGTACCCTAGTCCAATTAGGCGCAAAGGCGGCACAGGGGTTTTTAGTCGGTAGGAATCCGGACAAGGAGGAGGAGGAGGACAAGGACTAAGGAATGCTTACATGTATGAATAGCTAGCTTGCCTTAGACAGATTCGCGAAATTGCATCCAAGGCAACAGCCCAAGCCGAGGTTGGTCACTGTGGCACCCTTGAGCTTGCACCCAATCGGCGCATTGCCCATATCTTTGAACTTAAACGGGTGGAGCTGTGAAAGGCCCGTCAGGCCAATAGCGTATTCAGATCGAATAAAAAGAGCAATCATATACAAAATTTCAAATGTGTTGTCTTTGTATTGAATTAACATTGAGCTTCCATTAATAGAAGGGCACTTATTTTTTATGTGGCACGACAGAATGCCTACGCTATGTCTGATAGTAAAATACAGTACAATTTACAAACGTGTTGGTAAGAAGTACGTATTCGTTACAATCTTATCTATTGAATATTAAAATAAATTGATACTCAAAGAAGACTAATGACTTTTCTGATGCTATATATGATTGTAGGGACAAGTAAGTTTAATTTATTAAATGCTATTATATTCTTTTAATTTATACAAGAATTAATAGATCACATAAAACCTTTTATTGATTGTACAGTCATGAATTGATAAAGATCATAAAGTTTTAATAAAAACAAGTGTTTAACACAGTACAGTTTACTGTCCCTAACAGGGAGTTGTTTACAATTGAAGATCGTCGTAATGTATGCACATTTTTAATTAGTAGCCCATTAACATTTTATGATAATTTTCAACGTATAAGCAAATGTAGTTATCTGTTGCAAAAAGATAAACCACATCAGGTAATCTGTTTTAATTGTATAAACTTTATGTAGTGTATATTACTCATAATTTTTCAAAGTTAATTAGTTCAGATGCGATTTACAAAAAAGCACTGAGCCCTTATAAACTGTTATGTGCTCTTTTAATGACTTAACCTTTTCGATAATGTGTCATATTGTTGGTTTTACAATATGTAAGTCGCATACTGCGTTTTGAGCTGTGTGTAGTTCTGTACGTGTTCGTTCTGAACACTAATTTATAAGATCGCTATTTTTTTTTCACTTTTTTTGTCGAGTGTTTGTTCAAAAATAACACGCCACCCTCATCCATACTACAAACAATAATCTAACAAACATCTTACAGAAGAAAGGAGTAACAAAAAACGAAATTAAAAATCAGAACTTTACGATCACTTTCTTGCTCTTATAGCGACGTCCGCCATATTATAGATTAAAATATCGGTAATAATAATTAATTATGCGGTGTAGTTATTTTATAGCAACCGGTTTAAACTGTTATCAATTATTCTGCTATTCGATAATTTCATGTTTTGCATCGTATTGCAAACTATTATAATGACTTGGTAATAGAATAATGTTCTCCCTTTCACACCAACGGTTGTTGCATTATGCTGTCTTGTTCGCACGTTGCGTTCATAATTGGCATTGTTAATATTAATAACGGACAACGGTTAAACAACACCAGGGGTAATAATTTATTCAATAATATATTATCCCTTGTGTAGGAATAATATGTACGTTGCATTTTTTTTTTTGTTATTGTAATAATTGTCTCGTTTATTAATTTATTCCAGTAAAATATTAACAATTGTGTCGTTACAGTTAAAAATAAGCTTAATCCAATTTTAGCGTTTTTAATAATATACCTTATTTTTTAAGATCTTCAACTTTTGTGCATGTAAATAACGAAGATCATAAAAATAAAACTAAAAACCTTATGGATGGCAAAATTTTAACTTCGTTCTCGGAGTATAAAAACTGGTAATCTTAAAAGAAAAAAAACATGTTATATGAACAATTAAAATTGGATTTAGCTCGTTTTGAAATGTTTGGAAAGCATACATTTAAACTAACAATCTTAGCCTCCACAGTCACAGCAATAACAGTGATTATTTAAATCAAGTAATAATATAAACATTCCCTGTTTGAATTTCAAAATTTCGAGTACGCTCAACACTCGATAACAAGAGTCTGAAGTATTCGTGTATAAGGAACTATTTACAAAGCATACCGGTTTCTCGGTACCGTGTACGTAAGTAGAAACAGCCGTTTTGAAAACAAAGCGCGTGCGTATGTTCCTCAGAACACGTTGTATTCTACAAATAATAATAGTAATGTTCGCTGTCGATTACTTAAGACTTCACAATTCACCCTCATCAATCTCTACTCCTTTAAAGGATAAAAGACTCGAATACTCGGAAATTGCGAAGAGTTTGTTCCGAGAAATAACACTTAGCGAGTCGTACCATTATAGACCTCTTTGCCTCACGCTCGAATTACTATCATGTTCTGTTCGTCTATGTGTGTTGGTACATTTCAATACGAGATAAATGCAATTTTAATTGTTCATATTTAATTTTTTTTTAGATTCCAGTTTTTATACATTTAGATCGAAGTTCAATTTTTGCCGTCCATAAGGTTTTTAGTTTTCTATTTATGGTCTTCATATTTTTTATGTACAAAAGATCTTGAAAAATAACTTAAAATATTGGGAACGATTACAATTGGATTTAGCTCATTTTTAAATGTAACGATTCGTGTATAGATGAATGTTAGGTGAAAAGTAAAACAATTGCAATAGCTCTAGCTTTTGTTCGCGGATTCGCTCACTTTAATGTAGGTTATTCAATTAAAAGACAACCAATATTACTCGCTGATGATGTAACTTTGAATAGGTGAAAGAATTTTATAAATCGGTTAAGAAACAAAATTCATTAGGCAACACTAACAATACTGCCAACATATTGTTATAGTAGTGTTTGAAGAGTATAGAAATAATCGAAGCTAGGCTTAAAGAACATGTCCAGTGGCCTTAACAAATTAGGAAGAAAATATACTTTTCATTCTGCAGAGGTTATGTTCAGAGTGAATTAATCTGCTCAATATTATAATTATGATTTTCCTTTTACCTGAACTCGTCAACATTTTCTCATTAATTAGTGGTTTTTTTGTACTCTTTTACAGAATTGTTATTCTCCGCTTTCTCGGAAAACGATTGAAGCAATGCTATAAAAAGGTTTTATCAAATACAAAGACGGTATCGTACGTCGTTTCGCGGTCCGACGCGTGTATTCACCAATTTGTTCAGGCCCCAAGTACATTCGAGTATATTTGTATTATTAAATAAACTGTTTGACTGTTAGTTATATTGGCTGTCGACGGATATGCGGGTGCGATCACTTTAGGTCGTTGCTTATCCGCATCATTGTCCACTTATTTGATTCAGAGTGTAAAGAATTTTCGAGAACAATTTACTTTCATATGCGGGTGCGATCATTTTAGGTCGTTGCTTATCCACATTATTGTCCACTTATTTGATTCAGAGTGTAAAGAATTTTCGAGAACTATTTACTTTCATTATAAGTTGAAACGTAATTCTACACGCTACAACTCAGACAACAATTTATTACTTGATGTTCTGATTTTTATAGATATTTCTTACTGTTTACGTGTATAATGAAGATAGAGTTTCTTTGAGACACAATCATGTCAAAACTTCTGAAAGTAACGGCATAGGGCTATGATAATCCGATGATTTTTTATGGTGGTAGAGCCACATTGAAACTATTACTGGTTTCAGCTTGAATGGGTCGGCTCGCCCGGGGTAGTACTACCTTCTCATAGAAAACCGACGTGAAGAAACAGTGCTTGCATGGTTGCGTTTCGTTCGGTCAGTGAGAGCGCCGGAGGCCCACCTCCGCTCCCCTCTCCTCCTCTCCCTCTCCCTCCCCTAATCCCTTCCCCCAAAGGGTGGCAAGGCACTTGCGACTCCTCTGGTGTTGTTAGTGTCAATGGACGGTGGTGATCACTTAATAGCAGGTGACCCACCTGTTCGTTTTCCACGTATGACATAAAAAAAAAAAATGCGGAATTTTTATCGATAATTGAACACAGAAAATAACAAAACACTTACGGAGTCGTGGGTACATCTAGTCTAATATAGTTAGAATGGTTGATAAAATGTCCTTAATAATATTATAAATGGGAATATTAGTTTGTCTGTTTGTTTCGCTTTCACGTCTTAAATATTTAACATATCTCAATGAAATTTTGTATAATATTGTCAGGGTTTTAGAGAATGACATAAGTAGTACATTTAATCCAGACAAAATGCATTGTTTTCAACGGATAGAGCAAGTCAATATTGACGCGAGCGAAAGTTTTTTGTATAAAACTTTCTTTAATATATGTTATACAAGTCTATAAACTATTACTATACCAAATTTCCTCAAAATCAACCCAGTAGTATTTGCGTGAATCCCGTACGAACGACAGACAGACAAAATTTTTAAAAACCATGGAAATGCGTTGTCTCATCGCTTCTAATCCCAACCAGAGAATTTTTCTTTAAAGTATTCAATGTACAGATTTCATACCCTTTTACTTCACATCCCATTACCCTTTTATTATATGTGTAGTTTGTAGAATGAATACGGAAAAGAATTCTTTATTGATGTTCTTTTATGTAGTAATTCTTCGTCCCTTTAAACGTAACTGTACGTGAATGGCTTCAGAAATGTGAGGAACAACATTTCCTCTATCGTGAATTGTAGCTAAATAAATTCTTTGAATGAATTGTCATGCCCTCTTCACATAGCACAGATAAGATAAAACTTTATCTGTAAATAAATGTAATAACCGTTTTATTATCATCAGTAACACTTGTCTTATTCGGTTAGTACTTAGCTATAAGGTTATGCAAATTTATATAGAATTAACAAACCCGGCAACGCGTTGCTGTGGCTCAGTTATTACATGATTAACAGAACACCTGCACTATAAAATAAACTGGAATTGAAAAAGGAATTCAACATTAAAACGTGGCGCCATCTATGAGATCCTATAACAGTCGGTCCTACAGTTTTCTGTGAGCAAACTAATTTAAAGCGCCATCTGTTCGAGGCTGATGAAAATTACATATCGAACAATAATCAACATTGATAATAATTTAATCTGTAGTCACATTCATTATCTATCTAGCTGTTACCCGCGATTTTGTCTACATGGAATTTAGTATAGAACTCTGTTCCATGTACTCGTATAATAATAGCACGTGACTCGCTTGCGGTTTTGGATTCTGCTTGTTTAATCAATTACATTTGCGCGTTTTTTTTTAAAGTAGTCAAAATTACTGCTTGTAAAATCCGCTATCTGCCAGAGAAAGTTCTGTCAAAATAGGTCTAGCCAATGAGGTCTAACCATTTGGGAGAATAAAACAAATAGACAGACACACAACATAAAAAATAAAATAAAATTGGCCTTTTTTAAAAGTATCCTATATGCTTTCATATATGTTTAGGTAAAAGCTGTTATTTTAACATGACAAACAGACGCTTCAATTGTATTTATTTGTGTAGATGACCTCTAGACTTATTGAATGTTATTTGTCAATTCGCACAGCTTTTTTACTCACACTACTGCTTCAATTTTACACAACATATACCCATACACATGTAAATAAAAAAGACATTTTGACATCTGTCAATAATGGACTTCAAAAAAGGTTGTGAAGGAGGTTGCTATGCTCGATTGTATGTATTATTTTACTCTTATTACCCTCTCGTTCCAATTACCCTTTTTCATTCTACATTCGACAATGATATTATAACATACAACTATTATTATAATATTTATCCCTTTAAAAAATCAATGAACTATGGTCGAATGTCGACCACTGGACGCCCACTAGTCTCACTGTTATCATTATTGTTTATATATTACAATTTGCTAACTCGGTTCGTGATTACAAGTCAAATACAAAATCGATTTATACCTAAAATTAGTCATCAACAAAATGCCAAATTCTTTTGCCAAACTTCCCTAAATATATTTCCTTCATTGTGAAACGGTGACCTTATTTTTTTTGCCACAGCTGTGACAGTTTTAAACGTGTCACATTCATTATCTATCTAGCTGTTACCTGCGATTTTGTCTACATGGAATTTAGTATAGAACTCTGTTATACGAATAATAGCACGTGAGTCGCTTGCGGTTTTGAACTCTGCTTGTTTCATTAATTACATTTGCGCGATTTTTAAAAAAAATGTATTCAAAATTACTGCTTGTAAAATCAGCTATCTGCCAGAGAAAGTTCTGTCAAAATAGGTCTAGCCAATGAGGTCTAACCATTTGGGAGAATAAAACAAATAGACAGACACACAACATAAAAAATAAAATAAAATTGGCCTTTTTTAAAAGTATCCTATATGCTTTCATATATGTTTAGATAAAAGCTGTTATTTTAACATGACAAACAAACGCTTCAATTGTATTTATTTGTGTAGATGACCTCTAGACTTATTGAATGTTATTTGTCAATTCGCACAGCTTTTATTATGTTTTGATCGTTTTCTTTACGAGAAGCAAGTGTTAATTGTATTCCGAGATATCGACGTGTTTGCATAGGTATTCAAAAACATTGCCATATCGAGCGTACGGTACAAGATTTAATAAAAACGAATCATCGTCATCATACAAATTATATTCGCAAACGTCCTTGTTATGAATTAGCATTGTACCTTATAATAATATGCTAATGACTTCCCTTGTTGGGTATGCTCGTCTCTTGTGTGTGGACTTTATCGATATTTAATAATATTTATTAGATATATTAATTATTGACGATTAATAATGAGTAGTGTTCACCATAATTCATTATAATCTTTGTAAGTTTGGACATTATTGTGTTATTTTTTTATTATTTACATAAACTGCCTGCGTGTACAAATACGTCATTATGCATTAATTCCAATCTATTGAAACGCATACAATAAACTTATATTACATGGAAAAAGTAACTATATCCAAATTTATTAACTGACTAGCTTTGCCCGCGACTCTGTTCGCGTGGAACCTAATATAAAAAAACAGTAACTAGTAAAATCATCTGAATGTATTAAGTTTTAATTATCTACTTCTCTTTCGTACTGAAGCCGCGTCTTCATTAAAATTACAATAACTATTAATTGAGTGAACTGATTTTAATGAACCAAAGAGTGAATTTAAACTTATTCGATATACACGTATTAATTTGTGAATCATGCAATTTCGATTGTATGGTAGGTCAGACGCGACTTTTTCCAGGCAACAGCCCAAGCCGAGGTGTGCGTGCACCCTTGTGTATGTTACCTAAAACCAAAATCGGTTGAGTGCCTTAAGCGCCAACCTTAGTAGTCCGGTGAAGCTGTGAAGACCCTGCCAGGTCAATAGCGTACGGTGAAGCTGTGAAGACCCTGCCAGGTAAATAGCGTAGTCAGTTCGAGAAAAAAAAAAACAAAGAGTGAATGTTATTCGAAGATAAGCTTTATGAGTTTCTTGAAGAGGTTTCATCGTAAGGATAGTACTTTAGAAGTGATGCGTTCATAAACTAACAGACAGACATTTACAAAAGTGATTAAAATGTTACTTATTCCAAGACACCTTTATGGTGGTAGAGCCACGCCGAAACTATTACTGGTTTCATCATGTATGGGTCGGCTCGTCCGGGGTAGTACCACCCTCTCATAGAAAACCGACGTGAAGTAACAGTGCTTGCCATTGTTGCGTTTCGTTCGGAAAAAAAAAAAACAAAGAGTGAATGTTATTCGAAGATAAGCTTTATGAGTTTCTTGAAGAGGTTTCATCGTAAGGATAGTACTTTAGCAGTGATACGTTCATAAACTAACAGACAGACATTAACAAAAGTGATTAAAATGTGTTTTATTACTTATTCCAAGACACCTGCAACAAATTTTTTCACAAAAATCTAAAAAGTATAGACACATCACCTCCCCTCCCCTCTTCTCTCCCTCTCCCTTCCCTAACCCTTCCCCCCAAAGGGTGGCAGCGCGCTAGCAACTCCTCTGGTGTTGTTGGTGCCCATGGACGGTGGTGATCACTTAACATCAGGTGTCCCACCTGTTCGATTGCCACATATGACATAAAAAAAAAAAAACAAATATTTTCACAAAAATCTAAAAAGTATAGACACATTACATTTACGTTCTTATTATATGTATAGACAACACTAAATAAATAAAAAGAAAATTATAGATAAATTGACTAATTGAGAAAAAAGGTACTGTTTTATCTTCGTCTATAAATTATATCGATTTTTGTGGCAAAATATTAGGAAAATATATTTAGTTATTAAAACCATAATGTCAATTACTTTGTACTTTTATAATCTGTTACGTTACTTGACAATATAATAACATACTGAGTCTAGAACGAGACTGATTCTCAATTATAGATACCGAAACATGCTTATATATAGATGCTCGGTAATAGACTTTTAATCTAATCCAGACGGTCTATAAAATCGCTTATCAAAGAATACCGAAACACAAAACGCGTAAAGTTTGTATTAGTGAAGTGAAACTTCTTTTTAAGTCACACTTCTTATGAAAGAGCTTTGTTATTCTGATCCGCAACCTTTTTGTATGACGAAAAGTGGAGGGAGCAAACACTGTGTTGGATAGTGTTGAAAACACCGGTTGTCGTTCGATCACCGAAGATAAACATCGGGTGCGGGCAGTACTTAAATGGGTGACCTGTGAAAACCGCGTGACGTCGGCTTTCTTTGTATATTTTTTATTAAAATGTTTCCCTGTAATACAAAAACTTTACTTCTCTCGACTCTTTACGATGCACCCTTTTTTCGTAATATTGTTTGTTTATTTTACATTTATCGAAATAATTAAATATAGAATTTGACAGAATATCATATCTATCGATATTTCATTGATGTAGTTCATCCCTAGCTGTGTGCCATTTGAATACAATAACAGATCGCTTATGTTTTCCTTGATCGGCCCGATTCAAGTTACGAACGACGGCTTATTTATAGTATTCCTGTGTACATGAAGTACTGTGCATCTGGTTGCTTTCTACGGGCATCATTGCAAGTAGAAAGTCTATTACTGGTAAACATTAATTAGTGATGTATAGAGAAGTTCTCTTGTAACAAAATATTCGATATCCCGCAGTAGGTATCTTATAATAAACACGTAAAAATGTATCCTTCATTGTGTATTTTGAAGCGCTATTCTATTCGTCACTAGAACTAGGGTTGGATTTTTTGTCTGGCGTAAACGTCAAAGAATCCTAAATTTTATCTTACGTTAAATTAGTTTTTTTTTAGATTTTGTTAAAGGATGTTGCGTATTACATGATTGAGATGTTTTAAATTATATAATAAAATGTCTGAATAAATAGTTTTCTATTAAAATCGTTTTCAAATCGATAGACTGGTCGCTTCTCTATAGCACTTCTTATATTCTAGTCAAATCGTTCTCGGCACTTGGATGTTGCCCACAGGCAAAAAAATGTAATAATGCATATCTCACTTTTACCATAAAAATTAGGTAGCAACTTTTTATGTTACCATAAGTCCTTGGTAACACAGAAGTAACCCATTTTTTTTTGTAAAAGTTGCTGCTTACAAAAATGTATAAAATTCGTAACACATAGCGATGTAAAACTTGTGACATTTAATATATTCGCAACATATTTTTAACGTTAGATTTATCAAACTTAAAAAAAAATATTTTTCATTTATAACATTTTATGTCAATGAACGACGCTGTATTTTTGCCTAAAGTTGAGTCCCCTGAGCAGTGTTTCAGTATATATTTTTTATTAAATACACTTGTTAAGTACAGTTTATGATTTGGAGAAACTAGCGAATTTAATACATCGCAGCTTCCGACCGTCAGGAGATCTATAATGTTCGAGTTTTTTTTTCTTGAAATTGATGTTGAAATTTTAGTATTATTTGCTCCACGTAAAAATGGTAATTTTGTCGGCCTTACTCATGTGTGTATTTGCCAAAATTAGTTATAGCGTGTCACGGTCGGACGTTTAAATTCATTCAAACAAATGTTAGGTACACTGTGAATACGAAATATTGGACAACGCTAAATACAATATTTATAAAAAGAAGTTCGATTGAGTATTTACAGCTGTGTTGCAGTATCGACGCAAGCATTTGTTTTGATAGCGATTCGCAACATCGAATATTTCAAGGCGCTTTTTTTTTTATGTTATTGGTGGCAAACGAACATGTGGGTCACCTGATGTTAAGTGATCACCACCGTCCATGGACACTAACAACACCAGAGGAGTTGCAAGTGCGTTGCCACCGTTTGGGGGGAAGGGTTAGGGGAGGGAGAGGAGAGGAGAGGGGAGGGGGGAGGTAAGCCACACTATTTTCACTTCTCAGAATCGGATTTGTATGGAAAAGTCTCGTCTATTTTTGGTTATCAATCCACTCTCTAGATGGCACTGTTATACAATTTTTTTGGCAAGTTTGATAACAAAAGATGGTGGATGACAATTAATTTTGATATTTCAAACTGACAACTTTAAACTATTTGTTTTCATTCTCTTTGTTTACATATTTGTTAAGAGAGTGTGCTCTGTTATTAAGTGATCACCACCGTCCATAGACACTAGCAACACCAGGGGAGTCGCAAGTGCCTTGCCAGCCTGTAGGGA